>JAJHSJ010002624.1:0-47843 GCA_021015155.1 Magnolia officinalis | reverse complement strand
GTGTGTGTGAGTGAGAATAGAGACTTTCTTCACTCTAGTCTTTAGTCCTTATCATGTAGTTGAGACTTGAGACTTTCTTCACTCTAGTCTTGGGTCTTGTCTTTAGTCTTGTCTTCTACTAGTCTACTTGTAACTTGCAGGTAGGCTTGTAGCTAGTCGTCTATACTTGAAATAAAATGTAAGAGAAAGAGTAAAAAAAATGTAGAATATATTATGAATCATGTACCATGTAGAGAGAATAGAGAGAGAGAGAGAGAGAGAGAGAGAGAATGAAATAGAAATGTAGAAGTAGAAATATTAGAATGTAAGAAAGAGTGCTTGAATGTTGAACTTGAATCTTCATTGAAAGTGCTTGAATCTTGATCTTCCAACATCCAAGAGAGAGGGAATGTGTGTGTGTGTGTGTGTGTGTGTGTGTGTGTGAGAGAGAGAGAGAGAGAGATTAAGACCACTTGGAAGTAGGAAATGAGAGAGAGAGAAATTAAGACCCCTTGAAATTAAGAAATGTAAGAGAAGAAGAGAGTAAGAGAGTTTTGGGGTGAGAATATTACAAATGGAGGAGGTTTGAGAAGCCTTTTTATAGGCAAAAAGTCATTTTTTTTTTCAAATAATAATAATGTAACAACGGTCAGATTTTTTAATGTTAGCCAATATACGATTGCATACATTGCATATGCAATCACATATTATCACACATGCCACATGCGATCGCATGAGCTAGCATCGCATATGCAATCATCATATGAAAATGTGCATATACGGTTGCACATGACAACACTGATAGTATAAAAAAATCCAGGTATCATCAATGTATCACTAAGTATCGCCAACGTATCAATATCGCTAATTTAATCGACAATATTTTCAACTGTGTAAATTCAAAGTGTCGCTTGCATTGCCAATGTATCAATATCATATCACCAATATTTTCGACTATGTAAATTCTAGGTGGCGCTTGTATCACGTGTATCGGCAATATTTCAATAATATCGCCAACGTATCGATATCACCAAAGATTTGCTTATTAAAAAAATTCCATTTCAATTTTTTTATGGGCATATGGTTGTATGCAGTGTTCAATTTGTCGTTGATAATATTAATAATATCTCGATATTATCGTTACCGCAACATGCACGATATCGTGACCACGATCTTTCATTTCCTTTCTTGTTGTTGATGAATTGTTGGCCAAATATTGTGTGTTGTCAATATTTTGCAATATCAATGGATGTCTAGATGGAAGGTTGGATGGATGGTAAGATGAGATGAATGGGATGGTTAGACTGATTTCTTATAATGGCACATGCTTTTAAGCCCCCATTAAATGAAAACTTATTATGTATGCATTTTTTTGCAATTGTTTTATTCCTAAATATGCAAATATGTGTATTTTAGCATCTCCTAAAGTTTCACTGAAAATTCCACCATTTTCCCCATGTTTCCCCACATTTCCAATTATCAACAATATTATTGGCAATATCGATATTGTTTCTATATCCCCAGCCAGTGAAACTTGTAGCGATACCGATACTTTGAACACTGGTCACACTTACGATTAACTTGACAACCAAAAAGGGTAATTATGAGACGATTGTATAAATACCCTCACTAATTTTGTGTGCAACTAAATTACCCCTATAGACACAATGGTTCTAAGCTTCCCCTCAAGATGTATCATTACAATCAAACATGCCCAGCTTACCAGAAACATTTTGTGATGTGCCATGTCCTAGAGGCGAGGGCCCTAAACTTACACAACATGTACAAACATCCTCCCTAAAGAAGTAACAAACTCTTTCTAAATATTTCTTACCATAGTGAAAGGCCAGATTAGAAACAATAAGAACAATAAAAAAATTGGTCTAATAAATGACTAACTTTAAAAGTAAAGAATTTAACTACGAGAAAAACTCTGATACTTTGGCAAAGCATAACCATCCATATGCATGCTCACAGGCATATACACATGGCATACATGTACAACAATCCAAACCATCTGAAATGATGACCCTAATACATACGGGGTACGTTCCTGAAATCAGATTGATTGGACAATCCTAAGCTTGACAAATAGAGATTGGTGAATTGAGTATGGATAATTGATCTTTTTCACTTATATATCTGTTTCTATGAACACCAACAAGACAACTAAGATCACCAGTTCAGCATGACTTTTGGTCAGACGATCCAAATGGGCCCTGCGATTTTTATAGTGTGGGTTGAGGTACATGAATGCAACAACTACAATGGCAATCAGCACATGTCATCAAATTCTGTGGTGGATCATATAAGCCCTAACCACAGTAACTCACACACGGCATAAGCCATGGACTTGATCTCTGGCCATACACTATGCATCGAGTAAACTGTTTTTGACTTCCAAGGTTACATGACACAAGAAATAGATGGTATGCTCCTGTTTAATTTTGTATTATAGGGTCCATGGTTCAGCAATCTAGATCGTTGATACGATGGGCCCACTCTAAATGACCCATGGACCAAAAATCCCTAAATAGTAAAATCATATCCCTTCAATTCTTGGGGAGCAGATTGGATGAGGTCAGCACCTCACCCAACAGGGTAAGGCCCTATGTGGCAATGTTTGATTGGGCCAGCCGCAAGTGACGTGGCTCAAGTGTGTACTCAACTGAACCACTTTCGAACATGCTCTGCATGGCCCCATCTCTGACAGCAGTACATGGACCAATCAAATGTCGCCATGTCAGGGCCTCATCGCATTGGGTGAGGGCCTGGACTCCCTGAATCCACTACCCAATTCTTGGCCAGCATAATAGACAGTTCAGGAAACAAAAATACAGCAACGGTCCATTTTCAACCAAAAAAAGGGCCAAAGACCCAATTGTTATGATCTTCCAGTCTGGGAAGGAATGGGGCATCCACAATGGGGACTATCAAGTCAACGGTCCAGATCATTGAACCATAGGCTACATTTGTACAAAATGAAAACCTGAGCCTATTCTCAATATTATTGGGCCAAGCATTGTATAACTTAGTATTCACATTCAACAAATTCATCAATTAAGTAGTGTAAAACACAGCTATCAAAAAAAAAAAAAAAAAAAAAACACATCACCACATCCTGTAAGTTAAACAATCAACGGTCTAAAAATGCTTACCTGCCCCCCTTGCGACGACATGAGAGCGATAGAAGCCGGGCCGCGGCCTGCCCTATTCTTCATCCCTGGCAACGCAGCCTTGATCAAATGAAAGGTACCCATCAGATTCACATCAATCATGAACTTAATGGTCTCCACGTCCTGCTTCTCCAATTCCTGGGGAACGAACACGCCGTGATTACAGATCAGCACGTCGACGGGTCCCGCCTCGTCCAGCGCCCTACGGACGGCCTCGAAGTCCCTGACATCGGCGCTGAAGACGGCGACATTGATGCCAGTGGAGAGGCGGATAGATGAACGAGCTTGCTCGAGCTTCTCCGCACTGCGCGCGAGGATGGAGACGCGAGCGCCCTCCGCGGCTGCGCGGCGAGCGAGGGCGAGGCCGATGCCGCTGGAGCCGCCCGTGATGAACACGTGGCGACCTTTGATTGGGATCTTGACGGGGCGGGGGCGGACGATGAAGGAGAGCAAGAGGAGCAGAAAGAGAGGCAGGAGGAGAATGAGCAAGAGGAAAAGGAGCGACGCCATTGATGGAGAGAGAGAGAGAGAGAGAGAGAGAGAGAGAGAGAGAGAGAGGATTAGACGTTGGAAGGTGGAAGAGTTCGTTTCAGGTATGTTATGTCGCGACTTGGGATCCCGGGAGATGATACACGGTAGGGCATTTCGCTACATTACACGTGGCATTTAGGTTTATCATTCAATTACGATTGTCAATCAGGTGGACCAACTAACGATGTAAATAGATTCGAGATACACAGATATCTGATTATCCTAGCCACTAAACGACTGGATTCAAATCAACGATCGAGAAAACATAACACTGGATGGAAGCATAAGGGTCAGTTTGGGCGGTGGGATTGGAAGGGATTAGGTGGGATGGGATTTAAAAAACATTATTATTACCCATTGCAGGATTGTCCCTGCTTCTATGGGATAAAATTAATGTCCTGCTTTGTTGGTAATACGATGGTACATAGAATAACACACGTGTTATATCTATACTGTTCGTTTGTTCCATAACATTATTTAATGGCATGAGCCTAAAAATAAAGTAGATCCAAAACTTATGTCACCCCAAAGAAGTTTTCAATGGTAAGTATTCAATCCCAGTTGCTTTCTATGGTGGGGTCCACAGCTTTCTCATTCTTACCAAACATAGAGTGGAATTGGCAGAGGACCAGATGAATCCCATCCCACCTAATCCCTTCTAATCCCACCGCCCAAATTGACCCTAAGTGATGGCCATTTATGTTCATCTGATCAGTATGATTTTTGGATGATCGTCCATCCAGAACGAGGCCCACTAGTTGGACAGGTCAGATTGATTGATAATCCCTCCATGTGTAATGTAATGAAATGGCTCCACCATGTAGTTCTTCTACCATACCGCGTCATCTAGCCATTATGATTTTGAAATCTACAATGGCGACAACTAAATTAAATGATATTGTGGCGGTAATATCAAGGTATTTTCAAAATATCGGTTTCACTAATTATCCAAAAACAAATTATTTCCATTATAAATGAGGGTGAAAAGACTCATTTGCCCTTTCTTTTTCATAAGGTAGAGCCGGCTGCAAATTCAGTGAGGGCACCATCGGCCCACATAAAATTCAAAACGATGTCCCTCCTCCAATGTTTTCTCCCTCTTTCATTCTCTCCCTATCCCATCTCACGTCTCTCTTCTCCATCTATATATCATCATTACCGTACGTATTCTTGCAATCTATGTAAAAGATTTTGGACTTAATGAACATGAAGAGTCGGGATCCTCTGTTAACGGGTCAACAGGATTTTCCTGTTAACCCCGTGGTTTGGCGGCCGAAGCTTTTTTTTTATGTTTTTTATTTTTTCAGTGAGTGTCGACGTGGACCAATGATTTTCAGGGTATTAGGAATTCTCTGTTGACCTGGTAACAGAGGATCCGGACTCAATGAACATGGACGCGGGACCCACCAGTGGGTGAGTCTCTTGTACTTTGTTTATTCTTTTTTTTTTTTTTAGTTGAATATAAAATTTTGAATTTAAAAATGAATTCAATTACGGAAGAAATCGTGATAGAGTGAGATGGAATTACACGAGATAACTTTCAACTCCATTCAAACTTCTCAACGTTTCTCTTCAAATGGGGATAGAATTCTAGTAGAAGACATTTAGTTATGAGTCTAGAGAGAAAATAGAGAGGAAATAGTTTCATATCAAATGTGTCCATATGGCGTGCCCTATTATCAATCCAAGCTATTTATCATAATCCGAAGCCATCTTAATTGTTGTTGCATAAATCTGGTCGTCCTCCTTACACCACTTAGGACCTGTAAGGTAAGATAAAGACGGTGACCATGGCTGTTGTAGGGGACCCTCCGATGCCAAAGTCAAACAGGTAAGCTAGGTCTAGTAGGACGTAAGGTTTTGGAGTGTGAGATCTGTTATAATTGAAAGCGAAAAATAGAAAATAAATCATTTAAAGATAGGCTTAAAGCGCGTTATGATGTCGCCATCTTTAAGGTGATATTCGCACCCTACTAGTGAATAAACCAATTTGCAAGAGAGTTACAGCAAATCCGCCTCCAGGATACAATAAGCCCCTTCTCCAAGACCGGAGAAATATGGGTTTCGGCCTGTAAAACTGAAAAATCGTACCCCGAACACACTTTTACAGAGTACAACCCTGACTTCTGTGTTATTACAATTTACCCCCTGAAAACTATTTGTAATTTACTGCCTAATAACTATTTACAGTTTAGCGCCTGAAAACTGTATTCAAAAAACCTTCCAAAAACAAAAATGGTGAAGAAGAATAAGATGGAGAGGAGATTGTTGGAATTATGAATTCGAATTGGGTTTATATAGAATCACAAGATATGCTTAAGGTCCTTTTCATGAAAAGACATCTTCTTCCATGGTGTCTTTTCATCAATGATGGTGTCTTTCTAACAATGACATCCCTTCATTTTAAATTCAAAAGATGCTCCCTTTACCAAGAGGCATCACCATTCAAACCAACAATCACCAAAGTCACAACCATTCTTTTCCCAAAATAAAATTTATTTTCTTCTTATTATGAAAAAACCCAACAAGATTGTGCGACCTTTCACTATTGGAGTTGCTCCTATTTATAGGTGAGAAAAGGCGGTGACGTAAAGGGTAATTTTCTTGTTTAGTAAGAACTTATTGTAGAGGGATTCAGATCCCGAACAAGTCGTGAATATTACCCAAGATCCTCGGTGGAGATCTCGGGGAGATCCATGTCGCGGTCATCTTCTGAGATCCTCGTCTGGAATCTAGAGTAGATATAGTCGGAACCAGGTCGGAACTAGTAGATGCTCGTGGTAAAAGTCTAAGGTGGACGGTCGTTTCGAAGAGAGGTTGGGCCAACCTGACTACTGGTCGACCCGCCTCTGGGATACGTAGCCAAGCAGTGGGGCCGAACACTTTTCCTTAGTAGGATACAGATGGGATATTGGGGATGATCATCCTCTTCATCTTATCGTACAATGGAGGTCGTACTTTCGGGCCTTTTTTCTAAGAGATATTCCGAATGCCAATTCGAAAATGTATGGGTCCGTGGAAGGGCTCGACGTCGGTCGGAGATGGAGGGATTCTTTGTCCTCAAGGTTGTTCCATGAAATGCAATAGAGTGTCCTTCTTTGGCCATTGAGGAGCTCCTTAATTATGACTAGTGTTGGCCAATGTAAGACCTTGTCCATTCCATACATTTTCTATGCCTATGTGCACGATGTCAACGCTTTTGACCATACCTGGATTAACCATGCATAGTGCACACCCAACTGACCGGAACCCCAAGGCCTTGAAACCTATTTCATATCGACCGCCCCATCGCCGCAATAGCAGAGGTACCGCCCGTGCATCTGTACGACGCTCCGTTAGCGAGATACGCTGCGAAGAATCGTTGGTGTGTCATATGTGCATGGCGCCATATATTATATTCTGCACATGTGCATAATACATGCTATGCACACATGCACCATGCCACACATGGGTGAGAGAATCTCTACCCATGTATGTGATGTCACACACCCAACCACCCCTCTCTCATATGTATCCAAAGTCAACCCTTCTCCATACAACACCTTATGCATGATGTCATCATGCCATGCCACCCCATGTCTCATTTAATCCACCATTAAGTCCTAATTATGCATTACTTGCCATGATCCTTGCCTAAGTCAATCATAACCACATTAATCTAACCTAACCACAATTTTAGCAAATTCTCTACAAATACTCCTTCAATCCTCAACATTTTTCACCACTTTCCTACCATAAGAGAGAGAGAGAGAGAGAGAGAGAGAGAGGAGTGATCTTGGTGGGCCATCAATCTCATCCCTTCCATTCATCTCAACCATCCATCTAGTCCATCAAGGTGAGTACACCCCCCTTTTCACCTAGTCTTTTGTTCCTTTATATGGAGGATAATGATCATGATGTTGAGATGTTATTGATGGAGATGATAAGGTAGGACCCATTAATAGTGGGTCCCACTAGAATATTTGTTAGCCATCTAACCAGTTCATAAGGTCACATGTACCTGAATGGGACCCACCTTGATCTATGTATTGTACACATCTTCATTCATGCTTGTTGCCCATTACAGTCTGATTTTATGAGCTTTCGGCCAACTTTGGGCGCATGTGGTGGGTCCCATGTGAACCTCTCTAGGCCCTTTGTTAGGCTCATTCTCATCTATTGGACCCATAGTATTGCTTACCTAGACTTTGTGGGCTACCCCAAACCGTTGGGCCCCCACTATTGGTTATGCTTCTTCCATACCATGTAGAATTGTCTAAGTACCTAGACCCGACCTTGCTAAGACGAGAGTACATCATCACCGCATGTTATGCTTAGTTACCTTCATGATTCATTCCTATATGCATCATATGTATGCTTGGTTGAAGAGTGATTGATTATGGTATATGCCATTGGGCAGGTTGTTTATGGGACTCCCTAAGTGATGGAGTTGCCCCACATGAGTGCGATGTATGCGCAGGACTGACACATGGTTGAATGGTAGATTCATTGTGACGCCCCGTCACTGTGGTCACATGTGGGCGGGCACATGTGGGCGGGCACACATGTGGGCGGGCCCCAAGATGGCTGGCAGGCTACTGTGTGGCTGACAGGCTACTGTGGCTTGCAGGCTACTGTGCACACAGTGAAGGTGAAGCTTTGTCCCACATCGGAAGTGTTGTCTGAAGTTGTGGTGGTTATATGTAGAGTTGTCACCCTATACTGTATGAGGCCTTTTGGAGCGATCCCAAGAAGAAAACCGTGCGGACTGTGCCCAGAGCGAATAATATCATACAGTGTGGGCGTGGGCTGTTACATTCATGCATCTTGCATTTGCATGACACGGTTATTATTCACTCTAGCGTCATCAGGGTCGTAGCCTCCACAGGAAAATCATGGATGGTCAAATTTAGACATCGAAAATGCTTGGTTCTAGCACTATGGGCACGTAGGATGTCCTTGGGTGAAAGTCTCAGAACCTTTTTGGTACCAGGAGATGCTCCAACGTCTAGACCAAGTGGAAACATGAGCGTTGGTGTCGAATACCATTAGGTCGCGTCTCCCACTGTGTCGTGGTCGGTTAGAAAGGGGTGTGACCTTATCCGCCCAGTGAGGGGGTTGTAAGCTAGGTTGAGTTTGACCAGCTCGCAAATGGGTCCGTTATCTACGAGCCAGGTAGATTGGCAGACTACTAACTAGGCGGGTAGTGAGGTCGCTTCCGCTCGCTGGGTTACGCGACTAGGAAAGCGACAGTCAGTGTGGAGTGTATTTGACCTCGATGATTTCCCAGAGAGGAACTGTACTGATATGTGGACTTGATATGAGGACTGACATGATCGCATTGCATATTGCATATGGCATTTGGCTATATAGGCCCCGCATCGCATAGCCCTGATATGGCTGATAGCATTCATGCTTGGTGTAGCATAGCCTTGGGATGGCCGATGACACTCTTGCCTTGTATTGCATAGCCTTGGTATGGCTGATGACATTCCTGTCTTGTATTGCATAGCCTTGTTACGATTGGTGTTATTCATGATCTTGCCAGCATATTCCGTATACTCTGATATTGCATATTGCATACTTGGCACCTGTCCTGTACACACTTACACCACCCTCTAAGCTTTATATAAGCTTATGTACTATTGATGCGTGCAGGTGACACTAGGCAGTAGCTGAGCAAGAGCAGGAGCGTGTCGCGGAGCTTTTGGAGTTTTAGTATAGCCATTGTATCTTTCCCTTTATGCGCCTTGTATTGTAAAAGTTTTTATTCATATTGGATTTTGTGATGAAGTTCCTGTGGTTATTATTTGTGGGTTATGATCTAGGTTATGCTGATTATGAAATAGATTTATGTTATAGAAATCCTCCTTGTAGGATCCCAGGATCGAAACCTGGTATATGAGTGCCAGGAGCTGAGAATGGATTATTACGGAGGCTGTCGGCGCCGGATTCGGCGATGGGGAATTTTGTGAGCCCGGTTTCCGAGTTTGGGGCATGACATCCCACATGTAAGATATGTAGGGACCACCACCAGGAACTCCTATCTTGTACTTATGTCTGGAGGAATAATGTTTTAATTGGACCCAAACAGACCGCACTTGATCAGGAATTTGGTCCTAAAATGGGACTAGCAGAATTGCGCAGGATATTTCTGTGCAGAAATTCCAAGCACCAATGTCTATCCTTGTGCCAAAAGTTGTATGTATGCATTTAGTAGGCCATACCTTATGGGTTTTGAAGTCCATATATAGTTCTACCAATACACCTAACAGTACGCCGGAATATGACTCCATGTGATCGTGGGATGCATAAAAAAATGGCCAAAAACCAATTTTGAACTATTCTTTTTCTTCTGCACAACTCTTCCAAGCACCCATGTTTGAGCCCTCATAAACACTTGTATATGAATGATTAAGGAGGGATACCTTGTGGGTTTTGAATCCCATATATAAGGCTACCAAATTACATTTTCCCTTCGATAGGAATGAGCCCCATGTGGTCACAAATAAGACTAAAAAAATGGTCCAGAACCAATTCTGCACTGAAAATCTGTTTAATCTGAATTCGTATAAGGCCACATCCGTGGACTCAACCTCCGTTCTAGGGCATTTGGTGGAATTTGTAGGCCCTGAAAATAAATTCTCAGGTGATGATTGACCCAAAATCCTATGTGAACCTTTTTTTGTGTGGGTCATATCTCCATCTTGTAAGGCCTATCTAGTGTTTGTTGTAAAATGAGTGTTGCCTTAACTTGTGGAATAAGTAGCAGACAACCCTTGCTGCCCAATTGTTTCTCCTACATCATAAGAGGCCTTGGGCCCATTAAATGAAGGAAATATAAGGCCCAATCGAGCCCAATACTAAGAGAAACACTTGGGACTAGGAAGCTCATCATGGTACCTTCCTTAGGCCCGTTAGGTAGGCCCATTTCCTAGTGGGTAGCATGCTTTGCACACTAACACTAGTCAATTGGACCAGACCTAGTGAGGCCCAATTTGGATTGTATAAGTTGTATAAGTTAGTCCTTTTCTTGGTTACTTGTGTGCGTAGCTAGTAGGCTCAATATGATGTGGAAGGTGTAAAATATTGGTGTGGTGCCTTCCGTGTTGTGGAACCATCAACCACCACATAAAATAAATAAATAAATAAATGAAGTAGATGCACACCTTAATGGACCACGTCCACATGATAACAATAATACTTGATCATTCACCATTAAAGACGACCTAGGGTCCACTGTACCGTTTACATACCGGCCAAACTGTCTAGATTGTGGGGCTCATTATGGACTCAACATGAGTTATGTGATTTATATCGATGTCTATCTGTATGTACAACAAGTTCTAGAGCATGGTATAATAAAATAGAGCATGCTCAAATATGGTAGCCCACACCAGTTGATTATCCAGCGGATGGGCCCTCTTGTGGGCCCGCAGTGACGGTTATTTGCCATTCAACTTGTTCTTATGACCTTGGATGGAGAAGATATCAAAACTTTTGCGGTCCCAAAACATGTAATCGTGTGATGCTTGGGCACCCGAGACCGTGTGAAGTTGTGCGATTGGTGAGGTCCACCACCATGAGATCATGTGTTGTGTTGTTGTTGTAAATTGTGCATCATTGAGTTCCAACCCTTAATTAAGTAGTTATCTAATGTGTAGACAACCCTTGACCATATGGAATCCTGATTGGTGTGTGACCCTAAGTCATAGATTTGTGTTTAGCTTTTGGAACGTTTTCGATTATAACTTGTATGTGAACAATGTTTGTGTGAGGGTGTATAACGCCCTGAATTTTGAGGGTCGAGCAAAGCTCTACTCCCAAGATTCTGAACATCACTTATGTCTTGTGGATGATGATCTTCAGATTTCTTTCATATTCATGAACTAAGCATGCATGGGATTATACTAATCAACACATCATACTCCGGATTTAATGAAGTTAAGCTAGTGCGGAATTCTAAAACATGTCTATGTAAGTATGCAGGTGTTGCACAAAATTTCTTCTAGAGTATGAGTATATGACCGGGTTCAATATATACATATAAAATTTCAAAATGTACAAAATGTAGTAGTGTAAATGTGTTCAACTAAGCCCTGATGCCCAGTGTCCCCTTCACAATGGTACATGGCCTACATCCACCCACCCAAGAGTTGGAAGTAGGAGAATTCCCCCTCATCTAAGAAGTCCTGCTCCAAAGCATAGACGTCGTCGTCTGTACCTGCATCTAATTCAACGTCTGGTTGGTGTTTTAAAAAACCGTCTTAGAGTAGGAGTGAGTGATCAATTCAGTGGTTCTATAAGGCAAAAGTGACACATGTTATCAAGTCAATCAAGCAGTAATAATAAAGCAATCATAAACAATCACTTCCTAACTATTCTCTTTAATGCAGAAATAGAGTGCAAGTAATGATGCATGCCCTCACCCATCAATGCTCTCTCAACACGCGACTCCGACCACCTATTTCGCATATGACAACACTTCCTCAGATGTGCAACTCCAATGCCTTTTTGCCACATCCTAACTAATGTAGTGTTATGCATGGTCATGTTAGCCAAGTGATTAATTATGCTCATTCACACAGCAAGTTTAGGAAGCTAGGGTACCTCCCTTTTTAATATCAACCCAAATCGAACATTAGGCATCAGACAACCACAGCGGTCCTACTCCTATGTTCTGGATCCATCTAAGTTCTTCACTCCTAGTTAGACACATATGATAGGCAAGTTGCAAGAAGTTGTGCTCGCGGTCACTACGGGGAGGCTCGTCACCCTAGCGTAGGCCGACAGCACGACCTACGTTATCGAGTTTACCCTAGGTAGCAAGACTAATTCGACCCTAGGTGGCAAGACTAATTCGACCCTAGGTGGCAAGACCCTAGGTGGCAAGACTAATTCGACCCTAGGTGGCAAGACATGAAGAAATGGAGTGCAAGTATTCATCGAGTTTACCCTAGGTGGCAAGACTAATTCGACCACCCAAATATGGACGTATATCGATTGCCTGGACTACGTTTGTAGCCCCAATCCTATCCAAATGCTGCTAACAACCATGTGTAATATCAATCCCAGCATTCAACAAACAATCCAAGTGGATTTCTCATTTGGGCATTTCATCAAACACATAGACTATGTTAAATACAACTTGTAATTTATCATTTGATTTCATAGAGGAAAATAGACATATGCATAAGACAATAAAGAATCCTACCTTAATACTCGTAGTAAATACAAATCACCAGCAATTTCTCATTTAGACAATTTATCAAACACATAGACTACGTTAGTTACAACATATGTTTTATGAATTCTTTCGACAGAGAAATCCATAGGCATATGACAATGATAAATCCTAGATTAGTAATCATGGCGAGCACTAACCATTTCTATTTCTCATTTAGACATTTCAACAAACACATAGGTTGCATCATTTACTTATCACAGTTCCTAGGTGTATCTCATACAGAAATCAACATATTTACGACAATACGATAGTAATCATGGCAAGCATAAATCATTAGCTGTGATGATAGCATTGATAAACCGTAACCTAAGAGTTTATAGTCCGCACCTTGCCGCAACACACTTGATTCGGACTCGGTCCAAATTCTACGTTTCCAAAAATGAAACATCGGGCACCTAAATGATGAAACTGGTTAGCTAGGTTGACGAAAAACTATTCGGGAGCTATACATCGACATTAGGGTTGGTATTTCTTACACAAAATCATAGCCGAAAGAGGTTTGGTAGTGCAAAGGGACGGTGATTAGGCACGTGGATTTATGGGAGAAGATTTCCCGTAATGATCTCCCAAACTTCCTCTTCTCTATTCTCTCTTTTCTCCTCTCTCCCTCTAGGGTTTGTAAAATTCTTATATGGGAGCGAGAGGGTGAAATGAGGGCTATTTATAACCCCAGATGGGGTGTAAATGACCCAGGGCCACCTTATACTATGTTTATACCCTGTAGGCGGCCATTTCTGAAGAACAAGGTTCTCAGGGAGGCCCATGGCTCATCTACGTTATAGGGTACTCTCCCTAACAATGGATCCATACCAGGACATGATTTTGGTGCGATTGGATGAGCCAATCGACCGTGGAGAGCCCGTGTCAGATCAACGGTCATACATGTCCAATCGGGGCCACAGTTATACGGATATGTGCAGGAAAATTTCCCTTCTTCATGTGTGAAGTTTGGTCATAAACTAACGGTCTGAACTCCTCAACTTTGCGTAAGAGCGAACGACTCAATTCACTTAAGTTTCAGTTTATTTTCTAAAGATATTCTCATTTCTCACACTCTTAACTCACAGCTTAAGTTGGGCCATTTCTGGACACATATGGGCTTGATTCCTGCGATGGTTGTCAAGCCCAGCAGGACGGACATCTTCTTATAATTTCGTGGTCATCAGACCCTCGACGTGCGGTGTAGGTCCATTACCGAGTTTTAATGTACTCCCGAGGGCGACAGGCCCTTGGGATTTCTTCTAGGTCTTAAGATGTCATTGAGCCAGTGGTATTCCTGGTTCTAGACCTTCCCATTTGTGAAAATGGTGGCCCAAGCTTAATCCACCGATTATTTAGTACTTAACTAAATCCCGTCTAAATTATACGACAGGATGCAGTCCTTTGGTTGTTCTGCCTGAGGTTGTACTCGGGTCTTTGTACTAATTTTTTCGGGACGTTACAGGGTGTGATGGAGTGGTTGGCTATGAACAATGCGATGTAGTGAGTTGGGGCTGACCCCTTGATTATGAGGTCATGTAGCATAAGTATGGCCACCTAATCATGTAGAAAGGTGGTGTATATGTAGCCATCTAATCGTACGATTGTGAAATACGCACAAGGCCACCTAACCGTATGAAATCAAGTGGTATTGGTGGCCATTCAACAACGTGGGTTTGTGCTTATCAACATAGACACCGCCACTTGAATCATGTATGACCAAGTTGTACATTAGACCGAGTGTGATATAGGGTTATATTACCCAAGCTAATGCTATCAAGGACTTGGATTCTATGCGATGTGATTTCTAAACCGTAAATGGTATGATGAAATAAAGCCCTTGACCCTTAACCATGTGATACCGAATATGAGTCATTAATTATGTGACGTGTGAAGTGGTTGTAGTATAAGATTTAGTGCAATGTAGTGTAGCCATGAATGGTGGGTACGATTGTGATTGCTCAACTATGTTTAGATATTTTGAAATATGCATGGATACTAGATCACGATAGTAATCGTATACATACTAAACTATGTGAAATTGTGGTACTTACCGCCTGACCATGCGAAAGTTTAGTAAAGCGGTTGCCCCATTATGTGAGCTATGATGTAATGAAAGTATGTAACCATCTAATCTTGAGTCCTTTATTATGACAAATACAGTGACATTTGTGTGGCCTTTCAACCATATGGACTTCTGATAACGAAGGGGGCATAAGACCATGTGGGCATATGAGAATTGCGTGGTTACTCAGACTTGTGAACTATGCTAAAGGTGTAACATCTTGGGTATGTGAACTTAGGACGGGTGCCAAATTGATTATTCGACCCATCTTATTAATAGTATTGGACTTGATTGTGGACCCACTAATATGTTCACAATGACATTAGAGTGGTGGGCCTATTAGCCTTAAAGCCCACCATGAGTGGACGCCTTGTGGGCCCATTAGCAGTAAACCTATCGGGCCCATAAGTTACTTCCTTTTACTAAGAACGTAAGACTCCATGAGAAGTGCATATTGGGCCTATGTTTAGACTTCTTGGTAAGTGCATGAGACTCCTTGTGATGTATGTATGCCAAGTCTCATTTGGGCCTTGTGAATGAGTTATGATTGAGTCCTCGAATGAACCGTTTGTGGTAATCAAATGGACCACCCAACAAGCCAGAAGAATGGGATGTAGTAACTCACTAACCAGCCCATTCAAGTGTGACAATGAACTAGGCTTTAGTCCACTTGAAACGATAGCTAGACATATTGATGCGTTGGATTGAAATCTAATTATGCATGTGGTGATGACACATGTGCGGTGATTGTGTAATGTGATACTTATGGTGATGATGATGCGTGTATTGTTTAGTTGCGATGATTGTATTATATGGTAATGCTAATTTATGTTTATATACTTGGATGGTGTTCAATTGGACGTAAGGACTAAGTGGACTACCGTATTATTACCTCGAGTCATAAATAGTGCGCCTAGCACCGTATAATGACGTGACACTTACGTACTCACTTCCTACGGAACTGATGAAGTGAACCACTTAACTCTTAACTGTGAATGAGTATGTTGATGATACGAACTAGCTTTCGAATAACTATGGATCTTTACA
Source organism: Magnolia officinalis (assembly GCA_021015155.1). Lineage (NCBI taxonomy): Eukaryota > Viridiplantae > Streptophyta > Magnoliopsida > Magnoliales > Magnoliaceae > Magnolia > Magnolia officinalis. The sequence goes on along the minus strand of JAJHSJ010002624.1, from coordinate 31,840 downwards.
TGAGGAATTGAGACATGTTATGGTATGTGTGCATCACTTGCATGTGTTTGATATACAACTTGTTCTGGTGCCACTATATGAGGTTTCGGCTATGCGATTGGTGCCAAGTGATGGATTGATCCTAGTTGTGTTATTGTGTGGTTGGTGCACACTTGTGACATGGAAGTGTGGACACTCGCATAGCCCCATGATCATGAGGAGAGTGCACATTATACCACTGATTTGCCATGTTGGTACCATGATAATTTTTGACTGGTCTTATGATAATTGTGTATATTGCATCTGCACACACATATACATGTACATGCATCATGGATGAGGAGTGCATGGTGTGCATAGTTTGATCATGCGGAGATCATATGCATGTGGTAGAGGATGTTGGTGCGGGGTGCACATGATGGAGTATGTGGTAGGGGATGTTGGTGCGGGATGCACATAATGGAGTATGTGCGGATGTTATCTGGTCTAAGAGACCGCGGGCTTGGTCCCTGGGTTGAAGTCCCTAAGCGAATATATCAGGCATGGTCCCTAGGTTGAAGTCCCTGAAGCTCACTTGATGCTACATTGTAATTTATGTTTATGTCAATGATGATATTACATGTATATCCTTTTCACGATGAGCGTGGATTGCAGATCGGATGTGGTTGGTAGAAGAGCCTGATTGGTATTAGGGTTGCCTCGTATGCATATATGGCTTACATGCATAACATTGCTTGAGTGCAATTATACTGCATAGCGTGCTTGTGGATTATCATTGCATTTTGTATAGTATCCTCATGAGATGGATTGAACACCACAGCAACATCTTGGTTATATTGATGAGACCACCACACTGGCATCATGGTTGGTATTTGTGGACACTGGGAATTTAGATTTCTTATACTGGGTCCCAGACCCCTGGGTGAAATTTCCTAAACCTCGAGTGGTACCCTCGAGCCTCATCGTCAAGACGGGGCGGATGTCATGGGTCACCTGGTGCCGAAGACCATAGTAGGCCTAACTCCCGTCGACGTGGTTGGGTGAGAAGAAGTTTGGTCACGCCTAGATGAAGAGTTGGAGCAAATGTGGTTGGGTTTGACCAACCCCTGAAATGGGTCCGCTACCGGCGTGCCAGGTAGGTATTGGCATGACTATAGGCCCCTCACTGACAAGGTGGGTATACGAGGCCTTTATTCAACAAGTTTCGGACTTACTCTGGATACCAGGCCCCTGTGATTCCCAGTGATGATAACTATATTGTGATGTAGACTTTTAGAGGAGGATTTGCATGCCTTCATACACCTGGCATACTTTTGCATTTCATCTCTTGCATTACATCAAGCCCTCTTGGCTTATGTAGCATTACTTGGTCACCTTGCTTCAGTTTGTGTACTCTGATATTTTGATTGTTACTGCATGCTTGTACACTACGCACGCATAAGTGTACTCGCTAGGCTTTTTGCCTAAGCTTCCTATATTTCCCATTTTTTCAGGACAAGAGTATCTTAGAGGACATAGCTTTTTCGATGCATTGTATCTATTTTGTGATTTGACAATATTGACGTTGTGTACTGTAACACCCTGGATTTTTGCCAACTTGGAGATAGACGTCCTTAGGCAATGGGTCAATCCTAACACCTTATTAACTTGTCAGAACTCAATCCCAAAGTCTAAAACCGCTTTTTAACCCATTTCCTTGAAAATCTCACCTTTCACCACCTTGTTCTTTAAATTTTTCTAAGTACTTTTACATTAGACACTAATCCTAAAGTTTAAATGATGAAGAACAATACTTAAACAAAAACTTACTGTAAATGGTAAATACATAGACAAAATGGGCTTTTGACCATTAAATTTTTTGGAATCTCATGATATAAATAGGTTATTTGGATAGATCAGTTTCTTCTACCCCAAAATCATATATTGCACATCGCGTAACCCATTCCAGATTAAAAGATGCACCCGTTTCAAGTATCGGGTGGTGAAACCACATCAAACGGACTCGGATCAAACGACGCAAATCGGGGGGACCCGAGGTGGGTCCCGCACATTTTAGACCCCCCAGGGGGGATGCCATCGTCCTAGGGTCCAGCGAGCGGCAGTGGCATCGCCGGATTGGCAAGGCCTCGCCGGCTAGCGGGCTGGGCGGCCCATTTTTCTACACTATTCGTCTAACTTCAAAAAATCATATCTCCCTCGTTATAACTCCGATTTAGGTGATTCAAAAATCATATTTAAGCTTAATAAGTCTAGTTTCATATAAAAAGGAGTGAAAAGTATAATAAAAATTTTAATATAATTTAATATAGGTCGTTGTGACAACTGTCCGAAAATTATCAGTTTGGACAGCTGCTGCTTCTAGAATTTTTAAAATTTTTCTACAACACGAAATCTAATAAAATTTGGTAGAGATGAAGTAGACTTGATGATAAACTACTAAAAAAATAATTAAAATAATATACTACCTAAAAGTACCAGAAAGGGACGTAGAACTGCCCTATGACCTTATTCTGTAGTAATTAGGGTATAATTTAGTTAAGTACTAAACTAAATAATCAGTAGAATTAGCTTGAACCACTTTTAATATGAACTACAAGACCTAAAATGAGTAGAACCGCTAACACTACATTACCTAAAAACCTACGATCAATCTCTAAACCCAGTTGCTCTCGGGAACACTTTGAAACTCCGTATCGGACCTAGACCGCATGTCGAAAGTCCGATAATGGCGAAGCTATACGATTATGACCGCCTTACTGGACTTAACAACCATCTCGAAAATCAAATCCAGATAGTAACCAGAAACGTATAACTTGAGCTCAGAGTGAATTATGTAAGAAACGCGATTATCTTTAGGAAATGAACTCATATTTAAGTAAATTGGGCCATTCGCTTGCAGGCCAAATCTAAGGTTTTGGACCATCAGAATCTGACCCAATTACACTCTCAGATCAGAAAAATTTTCATACACATGTCAGTGTACTTGTGGCCCTGATCAAGTATCGGTGACCGTTGAACTGAAACTGGTCCGCCGCGGTCGATCTGTAAATTCGATTGGACTGAAAACTTAACTCAACCTAGATCTAATGTCAGGGAACTTAAGTCCGACCGCATGCGAAAAAAGGGGCCTCCAGAAGTGCTCCGTTGGATCGGAACAGCCCCCATTTGGCTATAACCTAAGTATACCATGGCCCTGGGGACATTCCGGTCAGTTCTGTGCCTATATAAGGACCTAAAACCCTCACTCTCTCATGTCATACGAATTTGCAACCCTAGGAGAGAGAAGAGAGAAAAGAGAGAAAGTGAGAGAGAGAGAGAGAGTTGGAGTTGGTTCCTTGGATTTAATCCTGACGCTCCACATGCTTAACCACTATTCTTGTATCGCTATACGGGCGATTTCGACGCCGTTCTTAAGTAAGAAAAACCTGACCCTAATCTGTTTTAGGGTTTCAAATAGCGTAAGTGATGAAATAGTTAACCTACTTCATGATATAGGTTGCTGTTGTGCCGTAGACACAAACTCGGTATACAAACTGAGTTCGATACTTGTTTATTGGCGAAAGGTGCGGACTATAAACATTTAAGTTATGGTTTTCAAGGCTTTCAATGCGGGTTAATGATTTATAACTGACGTGGGTGTCATTTCACATGCTAAATGCGATGCCTGATTCGGTTTATATATATATATATATGAATTATGTTGAATATAGTGTATTCCATGTGTTTGTCGAATTAATTGAATGCGTGTAGAATTTGGATTCATGTTTGACATGATTATCCATCGTGGATATAGGATCATTGTATATGCGACAACTCCTTGGCGAAAAGAATTTGCCCTAATACATTTATGGCTAATATACTTCATGTATGTTGTAGTGTGTAATCTAAGTGTTTGTAGAAATGTCTGAATGAGTATGGAATTTGTATTCGTGCTTGCCATGTTTATCCGTCGTGGATACATGGTGGTTGCGTGCGTGACAACTCCTTGGTGAAAGGAGTTGCCTTGATACATGTTATGGCCAACATACGTCATGTATGTTATAGTGTGTAGTCTAAGTGTTTGTTGAAATGACTGAATGAATATGAGATTATGATTTGTGCCTGCCGTGTCTATGGAATACAAATACATGATTGTTATGTATGTGACAACTCCTTGTTGGAAGGATCTGTTCAAGTATATGTTATAATCAACATATGTTATATATGTTGATATGTGTAGTCTAAGTGTTTGATAAAATGCCTGAGTGAGAAAATGCTTGATGTAATGTCTTTGATGAGGACGTTGAGATAGGATTCTCAATCCCCTTATCTAGGGTTACGGTTTCCTTCATGTAATTTATCCTATTGCTATGTGATTTGTGAATTAAATGTTCTTGTATGTTAACATGTATTCTATGTGTTCGTTAAAATGCTGAAATGAGATCTATATTTAAATGTGTTGTACATGCTGTCATATGTGAATGTTATTATTCTGGAATGTGTTTGGGGCTACGTCGTAGTCCAGGCAGTCGGTAATGGTCTACGGTTGGTGGTAAATTATTTTAGCCCCGACGGATGCGTTCGACGAATCTGAGTCGTACGTCGTTTGATGACAGTGGTTAGGCCACGCGGAATGCTTACGCACTCCGTGTCGATCAAATCAACATGCGCTCGGACTAATCGAGCTTGTCAAGTAACCCGATTGGCCCGATGTATGTTCACCATGTATGGACGCTACTGTTTGAATCTAAGGTACCAAACTCACCAGTGGAAACCCCATTAACCTTGGTACCTCGATCCGCTAAGACTCATGAGCTGGACATGGTAGTATGGGACACCGTGGTCGAGCTGTCGGCCTATGCTGGGGCGACGAGCCTCCCCGTAGTAATCAATGAGCAACACCGCATCGTGAGCCGAATACGGTGGTATGAGACACTGTATTCGAGCTGTCGGCCTACACTGATCAGGTGACGAGCCTTTTGTAGTGACCTGGAGCATACTTTGAGACTGCGTTGATACGATGAGCCTTTCCGTAGCAACTAAAGTATGAAATAGGCCTACCCCGGCGCAGCCTGGCTGTGGTCCCCAGTCGGGTCGTTGACGAGCCTTCAAAAATAGACTATCAGTTGGTAGGGCGTTGGTAGTAGTGACCTGAACATGCCTATCGTATGAGATTTACTAGGACTGGCGACCCTAGAATGGATCATTGTTTGGGAATTGATATAAGGGAGGTACCTTAGCTTCCAATCCTGCTGTATGAAAAGGACTAATAAGAACTTGGTAATCACGCTCATGCACCGCATTGCATGTGCCTTTAGCGTTGGAGTTGAGCACTGAGGAAGTGATTGCATGCCGTGACCGTGAGATGAAGTTCGTAGAGGGAGTGTAGGCGAGGGCATGTATCATTAATACATACCATTCTTGCATTAATCAGAGTACTTAGGGATGCTTGATTGTGTTGCTTTATCATTACAGCTTGACTGAATTGATAACATATTAACCTTTGTTTTATAGCTCCACTGAGTTGATCACTCACTCCCACGTTCTGGGACGATGTTTTAAACACCAACCAGACTCTATTGTAGTTGCAGATGATGACGACGCTTGCGAGGCGGAGCCTGACTTTTATGATGATGATGAGGAGTTCTCCTACATGCAGTTATCAGGCGGGTCTATGTAGACCTTGTGCTAATTCGACGGGATTACAGGGCTATATGATTTAGTCGAACACTTTATATTTTTGGTATTTGGTACAAATTAGAAATAACACATGTATATGTTCAGTCTGGTGACATACTCATACTCTAAAAATTGTGAAATACTTATGTACTTTATATATCTATCACAGTCTTCCGCTTGCCTAATTACGTTAACTCTGGAGTATGATATGTCGTTTAGCTTAATCCCACTCATGTTTCAATGCACTTATCATAATCATTATTATCTATGTTGCATAAGTGATGCGTTGGAACTCGGGAGCTGAGCATTGCTCGACCCCCAATTTTCAGGGCGTTACATATATCTTTTGGAAAAGCATTGTACTTGTAACCATCAGGATTTATAATGGAGATTGTTGCTCGGTATTGTGATTACGGATCATCATGCTCAAGTATTATTATTAAGAAAAATTAGTCAAAAATCTTCCTTGTGGTGCACCGAACTCGAGACTTGGTGCATGGAAGTCGAGTGTCGAATTCGGGATATTACGGAAGTTGTCCGTCCCTGGATTTGGGGCGTGACAGCTGAGTTAGTTTTTCCTTATTTACTAGTCCATTTTTACCCACAACATTAACCATAGAATCAAATGAGTGATTGGACATCTCTGCTCTTGTAATAGTTAAGTGGACCACTAGACATGCACCATCCATCTTCAATTTTTGTAAAGATCACATGATCCTTTAAACTGTAGGATCTTACTAGCTCACCAATTCGAGCCATGAAAAGGTGGTATCAGAGTGAATCAACAATGGATCTCTGATTTACATGGATAAATCATGTCAAAGTAGGTACCTCTTTAACAATTAAATCTAGAATTTTATTATGTTCATATATTGATCGTCATCAAATAATGCTTTTTATGAATAGTCAAAATAATTATGTGTAATGAAAATGGTTAAATAATTGAAGATGAATATGTGGGAATTTGATTGATTAAGAGAAAAAAAAGGGGGGGGGGGGGGGGGGGGGGGGGGGAAGGTGTTTTGGGAGAACTGAAGTTGCCCACGTGTGTATGGCCCCTACAACCCAACTCGCTACCTTGGCAGCAATGACAGTCGTAACAACCACTTGCCACTACCCAATGCTGCTGAAGTAACAGCCATGACACCACCACTTGTAACAGCGGTAGCAATCACGTTGCCTCTCTCTCTTTCTCTCTCTCTCATTTTCCATGGCGTCCCGCTACTAGCAACATCTATGGCCACTGTGGGTCATGAAAGATATGACAGTGGTAACCCCTTGGTCGCTGCCCTCTTTCTCTCTCAATCTCTTTTGTTGCTTTTCTCTCTCTCTCTCTCTCTTTCTCTCGTTCATTCTCTCTCTTTATCTCTCTTCCACCTCTAATGCTTGGTCCCTAGCCATAGCTGCAACTACAGCCAGCAACCATTGCCATGGTTACAAGGCAGCAGTCGTGGCAGAGGGCCTGATTTTGGGCACATTTCAGGTCTAGTTATGAGCCAGTTGGGCCTGACTCCTTTTTGGGCCTGGAGGAGTGGGCTTCAAGCACATTTGTAAGCCCTAACAGATTATTTTCCCATTACCCAATAATTTAAGAGAAATATAAATAATAGGAAAGGAAATTTAAAGATGTTTTGGGCTTGAAATAAATGAAAATAGGCTGCTCCATTTTGGGCCCATTTTAGGAGAAATTAGCCATTCTAGTGGGCTCAAAAGTATTGTAGGCTCGAGGTCTCATTTAATGTGAAACTTGTGGACAACAATCATGGCAGTTTAATTGTTGTTTATAGCCTCCTTTATCAATTGGGCCCAAATATGGACCTGGGCCCATTATCCTTAATGTGGCATCTTTATAATTTTTGTGAAACCATATTGGTTTATTCTTTTTATCAAAATATGGTGACCATTCTAAGTTTTCTACAATCCATATGGCCTCACATTTACAAATCGAATTAAGCCAGATTAGAAGCCCATATCACTTTTCTTTAAGATTAAAGTGTATATGATTAATGGCTCTTAACAAGCCAATTATAAGCTGGTCTAAGGTAAATGTTGGAAAATGACTTAAGGTTTTTCTATGATATCTAACCAATGGTGCGGTCAATTTTAGTGACAATGGTTTAGATCTCATGTGATGATGATGATCAATATATGTATTAAAATAAAATATATAAATTGAAAAGGGCGAGCTTAACAGTCCTAGAGGATGAGTGAATAGGACTTTGCCAGATAAAAATTAAAGTGCTGAAATAATAAACAAATCAGAACATTCAATTGCACTAGTATTAAAAGATTGATTCAAACCAGTTCGTAGGACAACCTACACCCAAAGCAAAGTTAGGTAGGACAACGTTATTTCACGAACGATCGTAAGAATTAAGATCTCAAACCAAGCAAGAGAAATAAAGCTATCTATTACAAACATTCACTATTTTTGCATAAATAAATTACAACCATTCTCCACAATGCAAAAAGTAAACATTCACCACAACACCAAGAGTTATAGTAGTTCGGTGTGTACACCAACTGTCCTCAAACAAACAGCCACACCTACTCCACTTCAAATAATCACTATCCACGTGATATTGACTTTCAATATAAACAAGGTTTTCATAGGGTCACCTTCAAACCTCATATAGTTGTGATTTTAAAGGGCTACCACAAAAAAAAAAAAATCCCTCATTGAGATTTTCTGGATGTCTCAGAAAAACCAACACATGAGATTTTCTAGTTATCTCAACAAAACCAAAATACAAAAGATAGAATATACTTATCTTCACCTTAAAGACATATATCTTGATGTAGCCTTTAGAACCGCTTCTCTTGAAGTAGATTGTTCAATGTCCAGTCACATAAACAAGGGTTCTAGGTTCTAGATTGATTTTAAATAGATTTAAACCAAAGGTTACTTATTTGAATTCCTCAAGATCTCAAAGAAGAGTATCTACTCTCTTTATAGAATAAGATTCATAAAACAAGAGATCTAGGAATTGAAACAAAAAGCTATTAAAGAAATATTAAAAATACCATGCAATAGCTTGATAATAATGGGGACGTCTCTCTCTCTTGATGTAGGCTTTTATCAGCTTGAATTCAATATTTTGGATTGAGAGAAGGCCCCTATTTATAGGCTGAAAAGTTGTTGTTTCGACTCATCTAAGGTATTCTTCGACTCGCTAAGGACTAATTGCTTCGACTCGTCTAAGGTATTTTTCAACTCTCTAAGGACTAACAAATTTTCAAATTTTAAATGCGATCGGATAAACCGAATTTCGACTGGTCGAAAGCCTGCTCGACTGGTTGAGGGCCCTGTTCGACTGGTCGACCATGGCCTTTGACTGGTCAAAGGTGCCAGATTTTAGTTGTTGGACTTCGAGTCGAGCAACCCTCGATTAGTCGAAGGCCTCTCTTCGACTGGTCGAGCAGCTTATTTGACTGGTCGAGAAAGTAAAAGAAAAATCCATTTTTCTGAATTCAAACTTGGACTGGTCGAAGATTTCTTAGACTGGTCGAGCCACAACTTAGACTAGTCGAACCTAAGTCTAAACTAGTCGAAATTTAGCCTATAATAAGTATAAAAACTCATATAAGTTTGTATCTTGAAAGAACCTAAGCCTAAGGTCTTTCTAGGGTCCGTTATACCTGAAAAGACTGAACATTGAAGTAGCTTGAAATTCTTGGAACTTGTTCTTCTACTTGAATCTTCAATAAAGCTTGAAGTTGAAGATGGAGCTTGATCTTCTACTAGATATGTAGTAGCACTTGAACTCAGTCGCCTTGAACTTTAGTAGAACTTGAACTTTCCATCTTGATCTACTTCTTGACTTGAACTTCAGTAGAGTCCTGAACTTAGTAGATTTTGAACTATCTTGACTTGAAGTAACGTCTTGAACTTTCCATCTTGATCCACATTAGATGAACCACTTCATAAGTTGTTTTGTCTAAAAGAAATTTGAGAAACAAAGGTCTGCTTTATACAATATAACACTTACAATCTCCCCCTTTGTCAAATTCGGGACAAAACCCTTAACATTATAACAACTAAAATAGCATCTTAAATTCCATGTTGTAGAAGGTGCAACTTTAATGAATGCACAAAGAATTTGCTACTCCCCCTCAATGTAGCTTCTCCCTGTATTATGACATACCATTCCAATGCAAAACTCCAACAACCATATATCAACATTTTCCATTCCAACCATATATCATCATTCATATAATGCGCATCTTCATTTATTCATTCTACTTTCTACTTATAAAAGTTATCAATTCTCTTCCCCTTTTTGTCACAAAATGACAAAGGGAAGATCACACATGTGATTATAATGAATAAACTATAGCAAAATTAGTAGAATAAGAACAAAATGCATAGAAACATGTTAATCAAAAGAAGTTATCACAATGTCATTAAGAAGCATTAAGAGAAAGTATTAAAGTAATCAGCAAGCACACCCAAAGTATAAAGTTATACAACCCTAAAGATATATGAAAATCAAACTAATCAGATCCAGAGGAAGATGGAGGAGGTATAAAAGGATTAATCTGGTGAAGTTCTTTTGTAATGCGATGAAAATATTTTCGCTTATATTTCATAAATGCTTTGTGACTTTCAGCCAGAGTATCTTGTGATACCCTTAACTCAACAACTTTCTCTTCCAATGACTTGAGCCGATTATCAACCTGGGAAGGTTGATAGTCAGAATAAGCTTCACCATCTAATTCTAACTCTGCAAAGATGTTATTCATGGATGTGTCCTCAGTAATAGTGCATCTTCTTCCTCTCCTTCATCCTCATCTCTTTGACTGGGAGGAATGTCAGGTTCATCTTATGGATATTCTTATTATCAAATGGGAGGGCTGACTTTGGTGCCTCAGACGATGGAATGACAACATTGCAATAACTAGCAAAGGTTGTCATGAGATAGGCAAAAGGGATCGACCCATGGCCAGGATGGATACGAAATTGGATAATCAAATAACATATCAAGGAGGGAAGACAGATAGGAATATCAGACACAACAGCGTGAAGGACACGAGTCATAAAGGGAGTAAGTTCAGACTTATTCCCAAAACGAGGATATACATTAGAAGTGAAAATGCGATGAAGGACTCTTTATTTAGGAATCATCTGGATGGCACGGAGGGCATTACCAGAACTCCAATCAGCATTAAATAGACATAATTTGTAAGTAATATTCCTTCGCTCAGATTCATTCATTTTTTTAACAAGGGTGGCAATGGGAATGCCTTCATCATTGACATTCACATCAAGTAATCCTGAAATTAGGTGTCCCTTAATAGGGACTGTCCCTTCTATAAAATTAATAGAAAATGTCAGATTATCAAGGGACAATTTGCCTATTGAAGAATACATTCCTTGTACTATGGAGCGGTAAGCTATTCTGCCCCAACCGAGAATATTTTTTCAACCAATGGTAGTAAGGATAAGTAAGAGATGGAATGGAGCAATGTGGTCGACATTCACAGTCCTTTCAATGATAATATTAGTAGAGCGGAGATCCCTAACATGCTCTGGATCTTCTTTGGGTGCTCTTACGGTTCTCACCCTAACTGGAGTCGACTTGGAGAAGGAGCCGTTAGGGCACTTGCGTGTAGCCTTCCTCTTAGTGCAATGCTCCATTTAGAGATTGCAAAAGAGAATATTAAAGAATATAGATGGGTTTGGCTTAGATCAGATTTTTGCACTAAACTCATTATAAAAAGTTGTAAATCTCTAAATAAACCACAAATGCAAGATTAACTAGCAAATAGGAACTCAAATCTAGAAGGAAATTTAAAATAAACCACATACAATGAAGAAATGGAGATGGGTTCGACGAGTGAAGTCACAACTAGTCGAGGAAGAAAGCAAAAATGAAAAAGAAAGAAAGTGTTTTTCCCTCTTTTAAAGAGCATACCCGCGCACGTATTGTCTTCGACCTGTCGAAGGTCGACTGGTCAAGGATGTGCTTGACCCGTCGAGCAGCTAAAAAAAAATCTCATTTTTTTTTTAAATTTAAAATTTAAATGTTTTGCATTTTAAAAATTATAAACATATAATAAAAAAATGCATAAACAACATGATTTAATTAATTACAAGCACACAAACCAATATCATGTTTTAACTTAGAATATCTATTCTTGTCAAGCAGTTTGGTCATAATGTCTGCAAGCTACTTTTCAGTCTGAATATATTCTAATGAAATGTTCTTATCTTCAACTAATTCTCGAATGTAATGATATCGAATGTCAATATGTTTCGTACGAGAATGTTGAATCGAATTTTTTGAAATATTAATTGCACTTAAGTTATCACAATATAATATTATTGTATCTTGCGCAATCCCATAATCTGCTAACATCCTTTTCATCCAGATCAGCTGGGTGCTTGCATTGCCTGCTGCAATATATTCGGCTTCAGCTGTTGAAAGTGATACAAAACTTTGTTTCTTGCTGAACAAGGAAACTAAATAATTCCCTACGTAGAAACATCCACCACTAGTAGACTTTCTATCGTCGATGTTTCCTACCCAGTTTGCATTGGTATATTCGACAAGTTGTACATTTGTATCATGAGGATACCATAGACTGAAATTAGTTGTATTTGCGACATATCTGATTATCCGTTTAACAATGATTAGATGTGATTCTTTAGGATCAGATTGATATCTAGCACATATTCCAACGCTAAAAGCAATATCAGGTCTACTAGTTGTTAAGTATAGAAGACTACCAATCATACTTCGATATAAATGAGAGTCTATACTTTTACCTGTTTCATCTTTAGAAAGTTTAAGAGTTGTACTCATAGGAGTATCAAACTTTTTTCCATTCTCAAACCCAAATTTCTTTAATAGATTTAAAGCATATTTGGTTTAAGAGATGAATATACCACCTTCCTGTTGTTTACTTGTAATCCAAGAATTTAGTTCTCCAACCATACTCATTTCAAACTTGGATTTCATCAGATCTGCAAACTCAATGGACAAGTTAGTGCATGTAGATCCGTAAATAATATCATCAATATAGATCTGTACAATCAATATATGTTCATTATATTTTTTGACAAATAACGTTTTATCAACGCTTCCCATGATAAAGTTGTGACTAAATAAAAATTTATTCAACTTTTTGTACTATGCCCTAGGAGCTTGTTTTAGACCATAAAGTACCTTTTTAAAACGGTATACATGATCTGAAAGTTTAGGGTCTTCAAAACCCTTAGGTTGTTCAACATATATTTCTTCATATAAATCACCGTTTAGAAACGCAATTTTGACATCCATTTGAGATATTTTAAATTTCTTATAGCAAATAATAGAAATGAATAATTTAATGGATTCAAGGCGTGCAACTGGTACAAAGGTTTCATCATAGTTAATTCCTTCTATCTAAGTGTATCCTTGTACAACCAGTCGTGCCTTGTTTCTAATGATATTTCCCATTTCATCAAATTTGTTCTTAAAAATTCATTTGGTTCCAATTATATGTTTATCAGAATGTCTGGGAACTAAATACCAAACATCATTTCTGAAAAGTTGATTTAACTCATCTTGCATAGCCAATATCCAACTTTCATCAGCAAGTGCTTCTTTTACATTTGTCAGTTCAATTTGAGAGTGAAGCAGATATAATTACAAATATTTTCTAACTGTTTTCTTGTCTGAACACCAGTACAAGGGTTACCTAATATTTAATCAGTCGGATGGTCTTTGACTGATCTTAATTCAGTATTATCTTATTTAGATGAAGAGTCAGCTTTATCGATAATGTTGACTTCGTCATCATCTTGACTTGGTGTGGGTGTGATCAGGTGATCGTCAATTACAACATTAATAGATTCCTGAATCACTCCTGTTCTTTTGTTAAGAACACGATATGCTCGACTATTCAGAGCATAACCCAAGAATATTCTCTCGTTACTCTTGGCTTCAAACTTTTCCAAATTTTCTCAGTCACGTAAAATGTAACATTTACTTCCAAAAGTTTGAAAGTATTTAACTGTTGGCTTCTTATTGAACCATAGCTCATAGGTTATTTTATCTTTTACTTTTCTAACATACACATGATTTATAATGTAGCAGGCAGTGTTAACAGCTTCAACCCATAAGTTTTTCGGTAAGTTTATGCTATTTAGCATTACATTGGTCATTTCTTATAACACTCTGTTCTTTCTTTCAATAACTCCATTCTGTTGAGGTGTTTTAGGAGCAGAGAACTCATGTGATATACCATGGTCTATACAATACTTCTTAAAATTGATATTTTCAAACTCAGTACCATGATCACTTCTAATTTTGATCATATGTACTTCTTTTTCAGTCTAAATTTGTTATAGAATTCTTCTGACTTCATCGAGAGTCTCTGATTTCTCTCTCAAGAAAGCTACCCAAGTATATCTAGTAAAATCATTAACTATAACCAGAAAATACTCCTTTCCACCCTACTCTCCGTTCTTATTGGTCCTACCAAGTCCATATGGAGTAGTTCAAGAAGTTTGGTTGTGGTTAAGGAGTTCACTTTCTTGTGATTACTCCTGATTTGCTTGCCAATCTGACATGCGCCACAAATATTTTCTACCTTTTTTTATTTGGATAAGTCACGAATATGATCTCTTTTGCTCAATCTATAAACATCTCTAAAGTTAACATGTCCAAGACATTTATGCCATAGTTCTATTTTGCTGTTTGAACCATGTAACATGAAACGTTAGAAGAGCATGAGTCATTAATAATGTAGCAATTCTTAGAAGTCCTACGACTATTTAATATCACACTTCCCTTCTCGTTTGAAATCTCACATCCGTGATTTGTAAATTTTACACTATGTTTGTTATCGCAGATTTGAGAAATACTTAGGTGGTTATGTTTTAGACCTTCAACATACAGTACATTCTCAAAAGGAGGAAGATTAGAGAGTTGAACAGTACCCTGGCCTATGATTCTGCAGTTTCTTCCACACTGAAAGTAACTAAGCCGTCGTTTACTTCTTTGAAGTTGGTGAATATTGCTTTGTCACCTGTCATATATCTTGAACATCCACTATCCAAGTACCATTTTGAATGGCTAGTGACTTTGAAGGTTGTGTGGGCAACAAAACATGTAACATTTGGAACCCATTTCATTATGGTTCTGGGTTTAGGAGTTCCATTGAATTTTCTCTGTTTCTGGGAGTTGGAATTTCTCCACTTTCTATTAACTCCGATTACATCTGAGTTGGATTTTAGAAGCTCTTTGAGTAAGTCCACTAATTTTTCAGTTAAATGAGGTTTATTATATCTTTGATTTCTATAGTTGATGGTATTAGAATTAATTTTAGAAACTTGAAAATGTTTTGGATTTTTGAAATCATTTTGACCATAATTTCTCAAATTCTTACCTTTTGAGTTTGAGGATTCTCCTTTTACAAATATAGGAGATGAATTCTTTTTTTCTTCTTCTGAGAATTATCTTTGATATAGCCCAGACCTAATTTGTCACCACATTTTCTGGATGAGGTTAACAGTTTTTCCAGTTTTAGGTCTCTGTGGGCATATCTCCAAGTATCCTTAGAACTCAAAAGAGAAGAAATTTCGAGTTTTAGATTCTCATTTTCAATTCTGAGTTTTTCTAATTATGAAGTTTTGAAATTTAAGTCTAGTTTAGTTTTATCAAAACAATCAGATAGATGATATTTTTCTAAAACAGTGTTTTCAAGTTATTCTTTTAATTTAAGATATTTTTCTTTTTGATTTTTTAGTTTGATAGCAATTTTACATGTTTCCTTGTATAAGGCATTGTAGGTGTCTTGAAGATCATCTTCATTCTCATTTTCAAGGTCACTCTTGATATTTTCATAATCAAATAAGTTACAGCTATCTGAGGAGGTGATTATGGCTATAGTCATGAGGGCTTTTACATTATTTGTGTTTTCTTGTTCTGATTCATCTGACTCAGAAGAACTTTTAGTGCCGGATGATTCATCCCAAGTAGCTATCATGCCCTTTCTTTTTGACTTATTCCTTTGAGGACATTTATTCGCCAAGTGCCCATATTCATGAAAGTTGAAACATTGACCGTCCTTTACAGATTTCCACGATTTAGATTTTCCTTTTCTTTTATCAGATGGTTTTTAAAAATCTAATCTTTTCTTGTTTTTAAAAATTCTGTAAAATTTCTTAGCAAGTAATGCCATATTATCTTTTATATCTTCAATATCAGAATTAATACAATTATCTTTTAAAACAGATTTAGATGATTTAAGAGCAATGGACTTACCTTTAAGAGCTTTAAAATTTAACTCATACGTTTGGAGAGAGCTAACTAACTTCTCTACCTTCATATAATCAGCATCTCTTAATTCCTGAATGACAGTTACTTTAGAATTGAATCTCTCAGGAAGAGATCGCAGTATTTTAGCACAGACTTTCTTTTTGGAATTCCATCTCCTAAACCCCACATGGAATTTACTATGTCATTTAGTTTCGTATAGAAGTCCATGAAAGTTTCATTCTCTTCCATACGAATTTCCTTAAATCCAGTAGTGAGGATTTGTACTTTTGATTTCTTGACTATAAAAATTCTTTCATGTGTCATTTCAAGAGTATCCCAAGATTGCTTGTTTAGCTATATCACATGAAATAATTCTCTTGAATTCATCAGGTGATAGAGCACAATTTATGACATTTAAGGCCTTAGCATTCGCACTGCTTTCGCTTTTCTGAGCTGCAGTCCATAAAAATAATGCAGTTCCTCTCATAGATTTAATTCCATCACTGCCTAATATTTCAGACATAGAAGGTTTCCATTTGGTTACAGTGGCTTGTCACACGCTTTCATCTAAGAATTTTAGAAAAATTCTCATTCTGGCTTTCCAGTATGCATAATTAGAGCCATCAAAAGGAGGTGGCCTGGTAATAGACAAGCTATCGAAATTTGACATAATGAAAGCTCTAGATCTTTTAACTCAAAGAAATTAATCTAAAAAAAAAAATGAGCAACTTAGCTTTGATACCACTTGAAAAAGGCGAGCTTAACAGTCCAAGAGGGGGGGGGGGGGGGGGGGGGGGGTGAATAGGACTATGCCAAATAAAAATTAAAGTGTGCTGAAATAATAAATAAATCAGAACACTCAATTGCACTAGTATTGAAAGATTGATTCAAACTAGTTCGCAGGACAACCTACACTCAAAGCAAAGTTTAGGTAGTACAACATTATTTCACGAACGATCGTAAGAATTAAGATCTCAAACCAAGCAAGAGAAAATAAAGCTATCTATTACAAACATTCACCACTTTTGCATAAATAAATTACAACCATTCTCTACAAATGCAAAAAGTAGACATTCACCACAACACCAAGAGTTATAGTGGTTCTGTGTGTACACCAACTATCCTCAAACAGCCACACCTACTCCACTCCCAATAATCATTATCCACATGATATTGGCTTTCACTATAAATGAGGTTTTCACAGGGTCGCCTTAAAACCTCATACAGTTGTGATTTAAAGGGCTACCACAAACAAAAATGTCATGCCCCAAACTCGAAAATCGGATTCTCAGGAATCCCGATTGCTGAATCCGGTGCCGACAACCTCCGTAGTACCCCATTCTCGGCTCCCAGCGTCCAAATGCCAAGTTCTGATCCTAGGATCCTATAAGGAGGATTTTTTTTTCTAACGTGCATTTATCTCGTAAGAGGCATAACCACAAGTTTACCCAAATCACAAAGGCAACATCATCATCACATATTCACTAATATAATTATTTGAGTACAATATTGAAAAGGAAATATATGCATATAATAAACTCTCAAAGAAGCTCTGTCGCATGTTGCTGCCCCAGCTCGACTGCGTCCTATTATTACCTGCACGCATCTATCATGCATAAGCTTATAGAAAGCTTAGAGGGGGGTGTAAGTGTGTGCACAAGATAAGTGCCAAGCATTCAATACAATGTCTTAATCATACAATATCGGAATTACTCGCATGAATCATACGATATCAGAGTAAGCGGAAATACTACAAATTCATAAGAATATCATCAACCTCATCCAAGATATGCGATGAAAAGACATAGTAAGTTAATATCATATACTGAGAAAGTAATGTAAATCGGCTATGTAATGAGGAAACACAATAAATCAGATATCAGATATCGAGGATGCAATGAAATATACAATTTGAGAGAGCTATGAATACCATCAGCCTTATTTAGGTCATATAAATACAGACATAGAGTAACCCAAAATGCCATATGTCATGGATGTAATGCGATATGCGGTGCAAATGAAATGACTATGCTGGAGTGTGAAGTCGGGATGATAATACGTAGTATCGCAGGTTATGGGGTCTATCACAAGGGACTTCTATCCAAACTAGTCTCATACCTAATTTGGATAGTCAGATTCAATGTAGTAAGCTCCTGATCTCAGGTTAGTCGTGCGCCCCAACTGAAGTCCTGACTATTGCGAATATACACGTAACAAATAGTTGTGCACCACCAGTCCGAGTGGATAGTGAAGGAATATACAACTCCTGCTTGATAAGTCCACATATCAGTACTATTCATCTCTGGGATCATCACCGGGGTCTAGTACACTTTACACCAGCTCGTCGCCCCATCAAGCGCACAATTGGATAAGTGGAAAAGACCTCACTATCCGCCTGGCCAGTAGTCGGCTAATATCTTCCCGGTATGTCGATAGCGGGCCAATTCACAAGCTGGTCAAACTCAGCCTAGCTATGCCTACTCTTTCAGGCGGGTAAGGCCACACCCCTCCCAACCGACCACAACATAGTGGGAGACACAGCCTACTGATATACGACCCTCATGTGCTCATATATATCCACTCGGTCTCGACATTGGGACGTCCTCTGGTACTAAGAGGGTTTAAGGATTTTCACCCAGGGTCATCTATGGCAGCCCGATGCTAATAACATATTTTCGGTGTCCCATCTAGCCATCCACGATATGCCTGTGGAGGTTACGGCCCTGATGTAGCTAGGGCATACAGTAATCACAATACACAATGTCAGATGCATGAGTCATACAATCTAGTCATGCATCAATCCTGCGCATACTGTGCGCTCATGTGAGACAATCTCCTCCTATCAGGGAGTCTCATAACAACCTGCCCAATGACATATGCAATGGACAACCACATCTCATAACAAACATGCAGATGACGCGTATAGGCATATATCATGATGCTATGCTGTCACATACTCATAATCGGTATCGATAATCGGTATTGATAACCGGCACTGATAATCGGCCTCGACAATCGGAATCGGCCAAACAAGGCCTAAGGGAAAGTCACAATGTGGACATTAAACCATCATTGCCCAACAATGTGACCATTTAACTATTATTGCTCCCAAGGAGTGGTCCACATAGAGCCAAACATAAAGAGGACCCATGGCCTCACATAGAGGCCTAGTATACAAGAAATGGACCACGCGACATGGGCCTCATACCTATCACAATAGGCCATGCCCATAGGCCATGAATATATCACAATGGGCCTTACCCATGGGCCTCGAATACGTCATAATGGGCCTCAGCACATGGGCCATAAATACATCATAATGGGCCAAATCATTTGGGCCGAAAGTATATCACAATGGGCCACAACATATGTGTCACGACCCAAACTCGAAAAACGGGCTCACAAAATTCTCGATCGCCGAATCCGGCGCCGACAGCCTCCGTAGTGCCCCATTCTCGGATCCCGGCACTCACATGCCAGATTCCGATCCTGGGATCCTACAAGGAGGATTTTTAGTATAATTTTTTTTTGTAATGAAGCATAACCACAAGCATAACTAAGTCACAAAACAACATCACCACATATCCACTATATCCAAAAACTTTAAGTACAATGCGGAAAGGAAAATACAGGGTGGTCAAAAAGCTCCAAAATGATCAGATGCGCGCTCCTGCCTCAGCACTGCTGCGATCCAATGCCACCTGCACGCAACGGTCGTGCATAAGCTTACAAAAGCTTAGAGGGTGGTGTAAGTGTGTGTTCAAGGCAAGCGCCATGTGTACAATATTAGAGTAATGCGAAAATATGCGGTAGGTCCATGAATGCTATCAGTTGTACCAAAGCTATGTGATGTAAGGCATGAATGTTATCCGCCATACCAAGGCCATGAGATGCGAGGCCTATGTAGCTAAATGTCATATGCGAGATACAAAACAAGCATGTCAGTACTCATCAAGTACACATATCGGTACAGTTTCTCTCTGGGATATCACCGGGGTCTATTACACTCCACATTGACTGCCGCCTCCCTAGCCACACAGCCCACCGAGCGGAGTAGACCTCATTATCCACATGACTAGTAGTCTACCAATACCTACCCAGCTCATCGATAGCGGACTCATTTACGAGCTGGTCAAACTCAGCCTAGCTTATAGCCCCCTCACTCAGGCGGATAAGGCCACACCTCCTTCCAACCAACCACGACATAGTGAGAGATGCGGCCTACTGGTATTCGGCACTCGGGCGCTCGTGTATCCACTCGGTCTAAACGTTGGAGCAGCTCCTGGTACCAAAAAGGTTCTAGATTTCACCCAAGGACATCGTAAGTGCCCATGGTGCTAAAACCAAGTATTTCTAGTATCCGATACGGCTATCTACGATGTGCATGTGAAGCCACGACCCTGATGTCACTAGGGCGTACAATGATCATGACACATAAATGCGAGATGCATGAATCACACCGTCAAATCATGCAGCAATCCAGCGCGTACCGCACGATCATATGGGGCACTCCGTCTCATAAGGAGTCCCATAAATGTCTCAGCCCAACTGGCTTATACTATGATCAAACATTCCTCACATCAAGCATACATATGATGCGTATGGGCATGAATCATGGAATTATACTAAGCGTGTTATAAAATGATGAACTATGACAACCATGGGCCTATCAATGGGCCCTAAAGAGAGTTACAATGCGAACATTTAACCAACATTGTACTTATAATGTGGGCGTCAAACCATCATTGCTCCCAAGGCATAGCACGCCATAAAGGCCAACACATGAACCACGGTGGAATCACATTCAATGGGCCTTATGTACATCCCATTGGGCCTCGACCCATAGGCCTCCAATACATTAAATGGGCCTCATAACATGGGCCTCATATATATCAAGGTGGGCCTCGATGGATGGGTCATAATTACATCAAGATGGGCCTCCTCAAATAGGTCTTATAAATATCAAGGTGGGCCTCAACAATGGGCCATAAATACATCAAGATGGGCCTAATCACATGGGCCTCATGTATATATCAAGGTGGGCCTCAACAACGACCACAAATACATCAAGATGTATACATAGTATATATAAACGAATCATATCAAAAGATCAACCGCACTCCAAATGATAGTAGTGACAGTGATTTCCACCGTTAAAATCCTATGGGGGCCCAATAATGGAGATAGATGAAGTGAAGGCAGAAACATTAGCTTGATCAGAACTATCGTGGCCCTTAAGAAGTTTGAACGGTGAATGTCACTATCCCCACTATTTTTCAGTGGTGGGGATCCACTTGAACTATGGATCTGACTCATTCTTTAGCTCATACCATGAAATGAGCTTTAAAAATGGATGGACGGTTTGGATGCAGCACATGCATCATGGTGGGTCCCATCGTCCTGGTGTGGATGGTGTGGCTAGAACACATACACCATGGGATCCCACGTGGGGCCCACCATAATGTTTACTTGCCGTCCAACCTGTTGCTAAGGTCACACCAACCCAGATGCAGAGGAAAAACAAATTTCATATTGACCCAAAACTTCTGTAATACCCAAAAAGGGTTCAATGGTTGACGTTCAATCACCACAGTTTCCTATGATGTGGGCCACCTGAGCCATGTATACGGCTGATTTTTGGTGGGGGGCCCACTGGCCTAAGAGGCCCACCAATGCACAGTGTGGATGTTCAAGACACATCACGATGGGGCCCACGCATGGGACCCCGGAACCCACTAAGCTAGTTACGCCTGAAATCGGATTGCATCCTGAGTTACTCAGTACGCTCAGTTGGGCCCACTGTAAATGTAAATGCTATTGTGTAAATCTAGTACCGTAGTGTTGTCAATTTTGTTGTGCCTAACCATTTAGTATTTGTATCATGCTTTGAGTTGAAGTGATCAGGTTCGTACATTTTAAAGTTCTCTAAATCTTCATCGAACTTGCCTACATCTTCAAGTTGAAGTGAAGAGTGTTGAAGTTCATGGTTTCAAGATAAAATTCAATAACTCAAGTTTAAGTTTGAAGTTCAACTACTGTACGCTAAAGACTCAAGAACTCAAGCATAACTCAAGGTCAAGTTCAAGAGATTGAACTCAAGCTTCAAGTATCACAAGATATCAAGATTCAGAAGCAAATGATGTTTCATCTATTCCTTCTCACAAACAGGTTTGGATGACCCTAGAATGACCATATGTTATATCATATTCATTGCATAATATTGTATGTGGGTCATTTCATATGTTTATAGGTCATTTTCTCAACTAGTCTTACTCCTTATTCGACTAGTCCAAGTACTGGCTTGACCAGTCTAAGAGTTTTCTCGATCAGTTCAAGTTTTGTTGTGAATTTTTAAAATTTTCTGTTGGACTCTCGATCAGTCGTGGAGACTGCTCGACCAGTCGAGTGATCAGTGCTCGACCGGTCATGTAGGCTCGACTCAAAGTCCAATAAGCTTTTCTGGTCTGACTCGACCAGTTGAGTGCATTGCTCAACCAGTCGAGCAAGCCACTCGACCGGTCGAGTAACGGTCTTATCTTATCGCGCCAGAAATTTTAAAATTTTGTTGGTCCTTTGATCAGTTGAACTGATCCTTAGACCAGTCGAGTGAACAGTATTTTCACCTATAAATAGAGCATGAATTTCAGAGTTTATTCATTCATTCAAAGGTAAATCAAGACACCACTCTGAGAGATAAGTTTGTGATATTATTAAGCTATATTGTGCTCATTTTAGATTCTCTTTAATTAGCTTGTGTAATTTGATTTTGAGATCTTTATTTCAATCTTACTTTAAGAAGGGATTTGTATTTTCCCCTTTCTTGAGATCAAAATCAAATCAAGCTAGCTCAGGTTGATTTAATTAAAAATCATTTAGAACTAGAACCTTTTCATCTGTGAGACTGGACATTGAACATCTTTGTCTACATCGGATCGGTTCTACCGGGCTTCTTCAAAGGAGAATTTCCAGATAAGTATCATTTACAATTTTGTATATCCTTTTTGGTTTTTGAGGTATGCTAGAAAAATCTCTTTTTGGTTTTGTCTAAGGTGATCCAGAAAATCTCAGAGTGTGGGGTTTTATAATTGTGTAAGCCCAATCAAAGACACAATTGTGAAGGTTTTAAGGTGAACCTTGGAAAACCTTTTTCATAGTGAACGCTAATATCCGAGGGAGTGGATATTAGGAGTGGAGTAGTTGTGTGGCTATTTTCTAATAGTTGGTGTACACACAAGCGAACCACTATAATTCCTGGAGTTGTAGTGATTGATTGAATGTGCTTATGTATGTGAATGTTGTAATTTATTTTAAGCATTTGTGGTGAATGGTGTAATTTATTTTATGCACTTGTGGGAATGTTGTAATAACTTAGTTTATTTTATTTGCTATTTCCTTTGCCTCTTTATTGGTTTGGGTTTTTGATACTTACAAATGTTCTAGTAAGGTTGTCATGCCATAAGCCTTTAGTTTTTGGTGTTAGGTTGTCCTTAGAACTAAGTTTGTATCAACCTCTCAAGACTAGTACATTTGAGGTTGCTATTTACTTGTGCTTCTTATTATTCGATTGTGCTATCTTTCTTTCATTTTCGCATTTATTTTTAATTTGGCATAGTCCTATTCACCCCCCTCTAGGACGTTTAGCTTGGCCTTTTCAGTAAATATATGTAGTTTATCTACACCGTTCATCTGCTTTTCCAGATCATTTAAGGGGTTGAAACCAAAATTGAATCATATCCAAAACTCATGTGGACCATACCACAAGAAACAGTGGGTATAATGATTTCCATCATTGAAACCTTTCTAGGGCCTGTAGTAATGTTTATTTATCATCCAACCTATTCACAAGATCACACAGACATTGATGAAGGGAAAAAATAAATATCAGCGGTTCCCACCTTCCAGGGACCCCCGCTCAACATCCGGATAGCTCCGACGCACATCCAGGTCTGCTCTATCAATTTCGAGCTAATATATAAATATGGGCTTATCCAAATAGCTAGGCCACCCATATTGTTGTCCATAGGAAATGGACAGCTTCATCATGGTCATAACAACAGTTCTCACCTTCCAGGGACCACCGCTCAATATCCGGATAGCTCCGATGCACATCTGAGTATGCTCCATTAGGTGGGTCATGCTCTTTCAAAACTTAGGTGGGCTAAAACATATAGAACAAATAGATGGATAGAAAGCATCCATTTGATTGTCAGTTCACTTTGCATATTGTGGCCCACCGAGGAGTAAAACTACCTAACTTTTAAGAAAAAACTGCCTCACAAGTCACAACTATAAACTAACAAGTCACAATAATAATTTAAGAAAAAAAATTGTAATACATATTAAGCTAACTATATACAATGCACAATAATGAGAAAAGCGAAGAAGCAGTGTATTACAATTAATTAATTTCCTCACAACACACATTTTAAATACACAACCACCAAACACATAATAGAAAGAAAATGTGGGAAAAAGGCATCCAAGCATAGTTTAAATATCTAACCAATGCATGTATAAGAAAGACATACCTTGTTTGTCTTTTCCCTCAGAGAACCCTGGGGTGACTTGGAACATTTGACTATAGAATCTTTGCTTTCATTAAAATAAGATGCTATGGTGTCAAAAGGTGCATCATCCTTCTTCCTCAAAATTGACTTAAGAACACACACAACTTTCATGCGGACCTGACAAGTAACATCAAATCCAAAACAAACCTAAGAGAAATATTGAATCATGATGATGAGTGAATGCTTAATAAAATATTGCTATGCGACCATAATGTTGCTCTAACGTAGTTAAAATAAAGCAATGGAACTCCAAAGGTAAGATGAAAGTTCTTCCATCTTGACTGAACTTCAAGAGAAAGCCTTGAACTCAATGTATTTGTTCCATTAAACACAATTTCTGTTGGGGTATATGATACATGAAGCTCCTTTTAGGGCTGAAACTGAAAATTGAAGCATATCCAAGATGAAGATGCAATTGGACTACACCAAAGGAAACTGTCTGAATGTAACGCCTATGGCTGAAAATTGTTAAGTAGCTAAAGAAGTTTTGGATCAAGCCGATATTTGTGTTTTCCCTTCATCCATGTTCATGTGACCATATGATCAGTTAGATGCCATTGTCCTCATTATTTCCTGTGGTGTGGTCCAGTTAAGCCTTTGACATGCTTCAATTTTTCGTTCATGCCCTGAAATGAGCTGGAAAATGGATGGACGGTGTAGATAAGACATACGTCCATAGTGGGCTCCACATAGTTTATGTCCATATGTTTTTTGAGGTCATTTTAAAACATAGGATGAAATAAACTCAAATCTTTAAACCTAAACCTACACCTAATCCTAAACCTATAACCCTAGCCTAATCTTAAACCTATTTCCGTAAACTGACTCTAATCTTTTCATTTTAGAGATGGATAAGAGTTGGATGTGAGCTAAGAACAGGTTTGGCCCAGAGTATAAATAAGGGGTTCAAGAGTTTATGGAATTTGCACGATATTGGGCAGATTCAGGCAATAAGATTAGGTGTCCATGTCGAAAATGAAAGAACATGGTTCATAAGACTTTAGACAAAGTAGAAGACGATTTGTTCATAGTTGGGATTGACCAGAGTTACACTTGGTGGATCCATCATGATGAAGAGCTCCACCAAAGAGTTGAGGCCACTGAAGTCCTTGCTAACCCAATTGTGCCCGATGACGAGGATGAAGACATTGACGAAATGCAAGATATCATAGGGGATGTGTTCAGAGGAACAATTGCGGATATTGATTTTACAGCGACAAGTAGTAGCCAAGATATTCCTTCTATCGGTGATGTCGAATCAGAAAAGTTTAGTAGGTTGTTGAGGGATGCGCAATGTCCACTTTATCTGGGGTATGAGAACTTCTCCAAGGTGAGCTTTTTTTGTAAGGCACTGCACTTAAAGAAGAGGAAATAGTATTGAAGTATAATTGGAGGAAGAAGAACATTTTTTTGAGTTACCATATTAGAGTGATCTGAAATTGCGACACAACTTGGATGTCATGCATATTGAGAAGAATATATGTGACAATGTCTTCGGAACATTGATGAACATAGAGAAGAAAACAAAAGACAGTTTTAAGGCTTGATTGGATCTACAAGCAATGAGTTTAAGGAAAGAGTTGCATTTGCAACCACATGAAAAATCATATACTATACCAACAGTCTGCTACACATTGACAAAACTAGAAAAAAAATGTTTATGTAAATGGTTAAGATCGGTGAAGTTTCCTGATGGGTATGCGTCAAATATCTCTCGACGCATAAACCTTACGGACTGTAAGGTAACAAGAATGAAAAGTCATGATTGTCATGTCCTTTTACAATAAAATACATGTATTTAATATAGAATGACAATGTGTAATGGAATTTTCAAATTTTACTAGAATGTTTACAATTTTATTATATTTTGCTTACATTATAGTGTAATGGTCTAATCATATTTTAATCATCTCTCTAAGCATAAGTACAAATTCATTCTACCATCAACACTACTTGTATAATGTTTTAGTATATTCCACTTATACTGTAAAGTTTAATGTGTTTATTATATGGATGTTCATACACTTGTACTGACATTGTTTAAATTTATAAGTTTGTATTTCGCACATATTCAGTCATGGCACCAGGTGGGAGATCAGGTCGTTCGCCCACTGGATCTACCCCTTCCACCCGTGATGCGACACAGATAGCATGAGCAATGGATGCAGGAGATGTTTCAGACTCTCACTGCACGCTTTGTCACCGATGCCCCACCACCTCCGCTTCATCTTCGTGATTTATATATATATATAATATATATATATATATATATATATATATATATATATATTTATGATTTATTTTATATACGAATGTTAAACTTATATGTATTATTCGGTGGATGAATGTGGGTTGTATGTGGATGTGGATAGGATTATTTGTGTATGGATGGATGCGGTTTTTGTGTTGGATGGATGTGGATATGAATAGGATGAAAATGTATTGTAACAGGTGTATATCAGGAATTTTTTACTGAATTTTGAAAATAAATGAAATCGGGAAGAAATAGACTATTACAGACGAAATATTTCGTTAGTAATAGTAGGTTCAAAACTTATACCGATGAAATATTTCGTAGGTAAAAATTAATACAATAATTTATACCAACGATCTATATATGAGATATACTGACGAATTATTTCGTCAGTAATAACGGGCTTATGCCGACAAACAAACTCGTCGGTATTATTATTTTACTGACGAAGATATTCGTCGGTATAAGCTGTGTTTACCGATGAAATATATTATTTTTTCCTACCAAAAATAACATATTTTGCCGACGATTTTAGTCGTTAGTATTTGTTTTATCATTACCAATGAGGTCATATTTTGTCGGGAAAAGCCTTTACTCATGGTCTTATTGCGACGATCTTAGCGACGACATATTTTATCGGTAATAATCATTGCCGACAAAAAAGATAAAATAACAACGAATTATGTCATCGATAAAAGACCAATTTCATGTAGTGTGTGTGTGTGTATATATGCATGTTGTAATGTTGTGAATCGTATAATGTTACTTAACAACCATCGAAACTACACCTTGAGAATCATTGGTCATATATATGAACGGTGATTTGTGTTAATCCGGACTTTGATGATATGTGATACTATTGGTCTGCTTCATTACAATCTCAACTGGCTAGTAAAAATACACCTGATATATCCCAATTTCACTAGAGATGAATCTCATACAACACCTTGATGTAGGGAGATCATATAATAAAAGGTTCCGTGGGGTTCAATATAACATCTTTGCAATATCTACTCCATTCATCCATTGGACTCAATTGGGCCACACAATAGAAAATGGTGGGGATTGAATGCCCACCAATAAACATTACAGAGATCCACTTGGATGCTTATACACCATCTAACCCATTAACAAGGTGATTGCCACCTAGATGAACATGATCTGTAACTTATGTGAGCCTTAAAAATGTTTTAACGACCAATGTCTCCTTCCTTGTTGTTTGGTATGGCGTGGTGCATTGCTTAGGCGTGTGAAAAGGCCAAACTTGGGCTAACCGAGTGTAGAGTCAGAGGAACGTGAATAAGATCCACCTTGTTCATCAAGTGTGCGGTTATATTTTCATGAAAGTTTTTTAAAAATTAGTCCAAGCCAAGACATAGGTGGGCCACACCATAGGGAGCAATGTAAAATCATGCTTAAAACTAGGGTTGAAAGTAGGGTGGGTTGGTGCTCAACCCTAACCCAACCCAAGGTTCCTGTACCTCAACACTAACCCAACCCAACCTCGGGTTGGGAATTCTCGACCCAAACCCAAGCCGAGCGGGCTTGGTCGGGTTGGCGGGGGTAGAATATATAATATTTTTCATTATTACATTAGTATATTCTATTTTCAATACAAGTTTTATTTTTTGTACTTATAATTTTATTAATTATATATGTAGTTATTTATCGTAAAGAACATTTTTTTTCTAAATAAACAAACTAAAATATAAGACAACTACTCCTTTAAAAGTCTTATTGTGTATCAAGCAATCTATTTAGGAGAGAGAAATTCAGTGCATCTTGTTAGCTTGAGTCATAAAAAATGACGTGGACCAATGAAACCCGAAGGCATTGGAATTTCCTGTGCCTTCAACACAGATCATCCACAATCAATTATAATTAATTTATAAGGAGCTTATATATTGATCGAGTTCGGGTTGGGTCAAGCAACCCAAGACCTCAACCCAGGCCTAACACAAGTTTTATTGGGTTGGTGTTTGTATGGCCCAAGACCGAGACCAAATTCGATACATCCTGCCCAAGCCCAACCCAATGTCAGGCAGGTCATGGGTCGGTCAGGTTGAACCTGCCCAACTTTCATCCCTACTTAAAACCTCTAAATTCATGTGGTATAGATAACATGAGTCTTATAATGTCATAGGGTGTGTTCAATTGAGTCACACTAGGGTAGGCCACACTACAAAAACAATTGAGATGAAACTCCCATCGTTAGTTTTGTGTAGGATGTACGCCTTAGTATTTCTATACGATCCAATCCATTCATCTAATATACCTAGTCAAAATGAAAGAATTAACCAAAAATCACATTAACTCAAAACTCACTTTGGCCTTACCATGTGAATTTAAAGGTTTTAGGTGCAATTTTTTATTTTTTATTTTTATTATTATTTTTTTAAGTGGCCCACTTGAGAGTAGAATCATCATGAGTTTTGGGATCGAGGTCCAACAAGGGGTGATGTACATAATGGACAATGTGGATTCAATTCACGTTTAGCTTCTCCTATATCAAGAAAAGTAGCCCTAATAAGTACATAGTGCCAAGTGCCCAAGTGTTTTCTAAGTTCAATCCCATATTTTCAATTCTTATTGAAAACCATCAATGAAGTAGATCAAATTTTAAAACAAGAGATAGAGATTAAAAAAAGAAAAAGAAAAATGTGTATAAAAATACTGATCTTTTGCTTTGATAAAATAAACCTTGAATTTATTTTTATTTTTTTATTTCTTTGTGAGTTCAACGTTCCTTGCAATGAATTGAAATGTTTTAAGAACAAATACATTGAAAGCAAGTCATAATTTCACAAGTAGAGAAAATCTTCTGAAATTTTAAGGGAGGGATGGAGAGAGAGAATTTGTTTTCTTTTACCTATGATAAAACTCAAATAGATTAGCAAAAGTCAAATTGCACTAACCAGTTATTGGACTTCAAGTTATGGTCCACTTAGTAGATAACCTCCAACCTTTCAAGTCAATTCGACATCTAACCCTTTTCAATATGTTGACCCACCACGAAGATTACTTAATGCAAAAATCATCCACACATCTACTCACAAGGTGAAAAATGTAAGACATTTTCATATACATGCATGTAGGCATAGATACATACATAAATACACACATACATATATGCAACTTGATCCACCGAGGTTGGTGAATCCCTGACCGTGGGGCCCACTGTGATGTATGTGCCTTACATCCACTGGGTCCATCCATTTTGACAACTGATTTTAATAATTGGATAATCAAATGGGTTTATTTCTTATTCATAATACATAAAAGATAGCACCGATAATTTAGATAATTTTACTTGATTTAATTGTATTCAGTATAAACATTTGGTGAATAATATTGTGATTATTGTTGGGCATGCCCAAGCGTACCTATGTAAGTCATGCTAGCAGGCCGTTTCTAAATAGCCCATCTACATGCGTTCATATGTATGAAAGCCAAGCACATGTGCAAGATCCAAGGTGTTAACATGATTATTTAAAAAACTCATACTTAACTCATTAGAAAAATACTAAAAAAATCCAATGGAGCCCATAACTAACCAGATAATGTAATAGTAGTTGGTCTTAAAATGCTTGATAAAAGTTCATATTTTAAGTCCAAATTGGAACCCAATGGTTAATGATTTAGACAAATGATCTTATGTCTCATATAACTAGGATTGGGGATAGCTGGGCATGGGACAACTCGACTTGGCAAACTTGACTCATCCAACTCATTTACATCCGACTCGATTTGAATTGAGTGGGTGAGTCGATCTGAATCGAGTTGACTCCGTTCAATCCGTACTCAAACCGAGTAGATTTCGAGTAACCCAAAAACTTGACTCAACTCGACCCAAAATCCAACTCGATACTGACTAGACTCAATTTGAAACTCGACTCGTACATATATATTAAAAATTTTTGTCAAATCTGAGATGCTGATGGAGAGGCTATATGTAACGCCCCAGATTTTTGCCAACCTGGAGTTAGATGTCCTTAGGCAAGGGGCCCCTTATTAACTTCTCAAACCTCAAATCCTTTAGAAATTAAACGAGAAGTAACTAAGTGCCAAAC
The DNA here is from genome assembly GCA_021015155.1 of Magnolia officinalis. NCBI lineage: Eukaryota > Viridiplantae > Streptophyta > Magnoliopsida > Magnoliales > Magnoliaceae > Magnolia > Magnolia officinalis. Next base: position 1,065 of record JAJHSJ010002624.1, on the reverse strand, counting down.
TAGATTAGCTACGAAATCCGCTTGATCCACTTTAAATACGATCTGCAAGACCCAAACTTGTAGAATCATTGACGCTAGGTTACCCAAAAATCTAGGATCAATCTCATTACCCAGTTGCTCTCGGGAGCACATTGTAACTCTTTGTTTATGTTGTATTCCATAAAATGCAAGAACAAAGCCGTGAAGAGTGATGGGGGAGTGGTGTAACGATTCCGTGCAACAGCCCTGACAGCCTTAAAGCGGACAGTATCGGACCTTTGATTGTATGATTTGAAATCTTGATTCATAACTACTTTAACTATCTTTTAGGATATTCTGTTGTAATTAAATGTGATTGGGGCTATTGTATAGTCCAGGCAATCGGTAACCGATTCCAGATTGGTGGATAATGTTGTTTCGCCACACAGGATGTGTTCGACGAATCCGAGCCGTACTTCGGTTATCGACAGTGGTTAGGTCACACGGAGTGATTACGCACATCATGTCGATCTGCTTGATGTGCCCTCGTGCTAGTCGAGCTCATCAAGTAACCCGATTGGCCATTGTATGTTCACCATGTTTGGACGCTACTGCTTGAACCTAAGGTACCAAACTTACCAGTGAAACCCGTTAACCTTGGTACCTCGATCCGCTAAGACTCATGAGCCGGGCATGGTGGTGCGGGACACCGTGGTCGAGCTATCGGCCTACGCTGGGGCGACGAATGTAAGACCCATGCCCTAGTCCGTACCGTTCCGTAGGCTTACGCGATCATACCGGTCGAATTCCTGCGACCCTCGACCTGTATCCGACGTTTGCGCGCGATCTTAGGTCGAGTCCCGCTTACTGAACTCGGCTCGACCCGAAACTTATACCTTAGTGATCGCGCCGTCGCCGCGGTTCTAACGCCGCGACTCGCGCACCAAACCGATACCCAGGCTAGAAGTTGTGGACCTGCGTTCAGTCCGAAGAAACGCCGCACGTTGCGAATATCGAGGGAATCTCTACGAGATGTCCCATCAAATCATGTCAAGTACAAACCATGCCATGTGTACATGCAACCCATCCCTCCCTTTTTAAAAGTCA
>JAJHSJ010001968.1:0-63536 GCA_021015155.1 Magnolia officinalis | reverse complement strand
TTGGGGTTCTTGTGGTGTTCCATGTTAATTTTGCGAATGGATTTTTTTTTATAATTATTTTATGATTTTATAAATGGGCTGATTTTATAAACGTGTACATGATATCATTCTCCGTCCATTAGTTTTCACTGCCTAAGGTTTGGTTTGGGCTGATTTTTGGTAACAAAGGCTAATGTCAATAAATGTACCTAGTGGATGGGTAGATATATGATGTATGCATCGAAGTCTTTCTTGATTTAAAACCGATCAATATCATCCTGCTTCATGCTTCAAGAATAACCTCCCTTGCTCTAAAAAAGCACAATGTAAGTATACACGATGTAGCTTAACTATGTGGGAAGAGCTCTGCTATGGCTATTTGGCTGAGTAGGATATGAGTAGAAATATAGAATCCTACTCTCCTCACATGTGACAATGTAGTACATGTCACAAGGTCCAGGCAATGCAGCAGTTGGGCATCACTGTTTATTTGCCATAATCTGAAAATTAAGCTAAATGGTCATCTGGTGGGCCAAACATGCACACGTGCTGTAATGGCATATGCTACATTTCTCATCTAGGAACTCCAATATCATAATTTTTAGTCCATGGAACCACCAATTAATCTTGAAAAATCATTTGTATGGATAACGTTCATATATTGGTGCTATCATATTTGCAGATTATTCCTTATTCATAAATTATGGAGGCAGTACAATGATTGTTGGGAGCAAGAATATGAAGGTGAATCATTAGAAATGGGACCTCTGACATTCTCTTCTCTACTGACAGAAAAACAGTTAGGATCTATCAATAGTTTATTCAACACTGCATCCTTCCTCCTGTTTGGTTGTAACACGGTTGTATGTGCATGCTAGCACTTAATCCTTTGTACTAATTTGATGCATGTGTTCATCTATGTTGCATGCATTTGGGTGTTTGCATGGATTTTATTTCTCAATGATTTCGTTGAGCCTCCATACTAATCTTTTGTTTTTGTACTAAATGAGGGAATAAAATTCATGTAGCCGACTCCAATTAGTTAGGTTAAGCCAGTGGCAGTGGCGAATGTGACTGATCACACGTTGGAGATCCACTTCTACTAGGCTGGATGTGGACTGCTGCAAGTTTGGTGGTTGGATGTGGACTGCTTCTCTAACTTATCAAATGGTTGTGTTAGTCCAATCCCTTGGATTTTTTAGTATGACCTGATCATTTTTCTTGTAGTGTGGAAATGTCTCGTGCTTTTTTTGTTTTGAATCTTCTGTCTCTTGCAGGATTGAGGTAGTTATTGAAAGATGGTACAAAAATATATAGGTTCATATGTTACTTCAATGGTGACTCTGTGGGAATATGTTATTTGGAATTTGTTTGGTTGGAGTATGTTATTCCGAGTGGACTCATATTTGTAAGTTTTACCAAATCTTTTAAGTTGGATTTGGACCTGGAAGAAATGCTTTATTTGAGGCTACTTGCTCGGTATGAGTACTCAGAAACAACATTAGGTTTTGTCATTTCTTCCTGATTAAACTCAATGTTCACAATACAATTCACATGTGCATCTAAACATGCATATAGTTTAGAAGCCAAACAAATCAGTTTAAAACATAAAGATGATTGATCATGTTCTTGCTTGCATGTATCCATATTAGTTGCTCTTAAAATTGAGTTTTGTTGTCATAGAGTCTTCATTGTTGTTATCTACTTTATGTGCCTCATGTCACTTTATGCAACCAATGGTGGTTTCCAATAGTTGAAAGCCTTTATTTAGGGTGCCACTTCTACTTCAAAATTTCATGTTTTTGAGGAAATTCCAGATGTAAAGTTTCTTATCTCTGTGTTTTAGCTATCATTATCAGGCACTGTTGGTAAATAAGGGGTTTGCTCACATATTGATTGTAGGGTGGCGCTGAAAGGGAGCAAGGTCTGCTTCAAATACTAATTGAGATGGATGGGTTCAAAGTTTCAACATCACAAGTATGCATTAAGCTAAAAAATTTAGATAAAAGGAATATAAATACACTAGTAATTTCCCTCAATATCTTCATATGGATGTTTCTTGCTTTACTTACTTTTTATGTTATTTTTAAATGTATTATCTCGAAATTGATGGAGTAGACCCGGATGTGTGTCGGAGCTATCTGGATGTTGAGCGGGGGTCCCTGGAAGGTCAGAACCGCTATTATGACCATGATGAAGCTGTCCATTTCCTATGAACAGCATTGGAGTGACCTGACCATTTGGACAGGCCGTGTTTATGTATTTGCTCGAAACTGATGGAGCAAAACCCGGATGTGCGTCGGAGCTATCCGGATGTTGAGCGGGAGTCCCTAGAAGGTGGGAACCGTTGTTATGACCATGATGAAGCTGCCCATTTCCTACGGACAGCATTGGAGTGGCCTGACCATTTGGACAGGCCGTGTTTATGTATTAGCTCGAAATTGTTGGAGCAGACCCTAGTATAACCCTAGACCTAAACCTACACCTAAATCTAATACCTAAAACTAAACATCATGGTGGGGACAGTGCCCCGACCGTTAATTCCTTCCTGGGACCCACCATGGTGGTTATTTGAGATCTAACCTGTTGGTAAGTTCACATAGACCTAAACCTATAACCTTAACCTAAACCAAAACCTATAACCTAAACCTTAACCTATAACCTATAACCTATAACCTAAACTTATAACCTATAACCTAACCTTAACCTAAACCTAAAACCTAAACCTAAGCCTATAACCTAAACCTATAACCTAAAAGCTAAACCTAAATCTAAAACCTAAATGTATTCTTAAATCCCTAAACCTAAACCTACACCTAATCCTAATCTCAACTCCCTAACCTAAGCCTAAACCTAAACTTGAAAACCCGAACCCAAACCCGATCCCGAACCCAAACCCGATTTCCTAAACCTAAACCTTAACTTATTCTCAATTCCCTAAAGCTATAAGCTATAAGCTATAACCTAAACCTAAAACCTAAACCTAAAACCTAAATGTATTCTCAAATCCCTAAACCTAAACCTACACCTAATCCTAATATCAACTCCTTTACCTAAACCTAAACTTGAAAACCCAAATCTAAACCCGAACCTGAACCCGATTTCCTAAACCTAAACCTTAACCTATTCTCAATTCCCTAAACCTTAACCTATAACCTAACCTAAACCTAAACCTATAACCTACACTTATAACCTAAACCTAAACCTATAACCTAAACTTATAACCTTAACCTAAACGTAAAACCTAAACCTAAAACTAAAACCTAAATGCATTCTCAAATCCCTAAACCTAAACCTAAACCTATAACCTACAACATTAACCTAAACCTATACTTATAACCTAAACCTATTCTCAAATCCCAAAACCTATAACCTAAACCTAAACCTAAACTTAAATCCTAACCTATAACATATAACCTATAATCTATAACCTAAACTCAATTCCCTAAACCTTAACCTATAACCTAACCTAAACCTAAACCTAAAACCTAAACCTAAACCTAAAACCTAAATGTATTCTCAAATCCCTAAACCTAAACTTACACCTAATCGTAATCTCAACACTCTAACCTAAACCTAAAACCTAAATGTATTCTCAAATCCCTAAACCTAAACCTACACCTAATCCTAATCTCAACGCCCTAACCTAAACCTAAACCTAAACTTGAAAACCCAAACCTAAACCCGATTCCGAACCCGAACCCGATTTACTAAACCTAAACCTTAACCTATTCTCAATTCCCTAAAGCTATAACCTATAACCTAAACCTGAACCTATAACCTAAACCTTAACCTATAACTTAAACTCAATTCCCTAAACCTTAACCTATAACCTAACCTAAACCTAAACTTATAACCTACACTTATAACCTAAACCAAAACCTATAACCTAAACCTATACCTAAACCTAAAACCTAAATGTATTTTCAAATCCTTAAACCTAAACCTACACCTAAACTTAATATCAACTCCTTACCCTAAAGCTAAACTTGAAAACTCAAACCTAAACCTTATCTCGAACTTGAATCCGATTTCCTAAACCTAAACCTTAACCTATTCTCAATTCCCTATAGCTATAACCTATAACCTATAACCTATAACCTATAACCTAAACCTAAACCTATAACCTTAATCTATAACCTTAACCTAAACATAAAACCTAAAACCTAAATGTATTCTCAAATCCTTAAACCTAAACCTACACCTAATCCTAATCTCAACTCCTTAACCTAAACCTAAACTTGAAAACCTAAACATAAACCCGAACCCGAACCTGATTTCCTAAACCGACCTTAACCTATTCGCAATTCCCTAAACCTTAACCTATAACCTAACCTAAACCAAAAACCGAGAACCTACACGGAAACCTAAACCTAAACCTCTAACCTTAAACGAAACCTAAAACTAAAACCTAAATGTATTCGCGAATCCCTAAACCAAACCTAAACCTAAACCTATAACCTACAACATTAATATAAACTTATAACCTAAACCTATAACCTACAACATTAACCTAAACCTATACTTATAACCTAAACCTATTCTCAAATCCCAAAACCTATAACCTAAACCTAAACCTTAACCTATAACCTAAACCTTAACTTATAACGTATAACCTATAACCTAAACCTATAACCTAAACTCAATTCCCTAAACCTTAACCTATAACCTAACCTAAACCTAAAACCTAAATGTATTCTCAAATCCCTAAACCTAAACCTACACCTAATCGTAATCTCAACTCCCTAACCTAAACCTAAAACCTAAATGTATTCTCAAATCCCTAAACCTAAAGCTACACCTAATCCTAATCTCAACTCCCTAGCCTAAACCTAAACCTAAATTTGAAACCCAAACCTAAACCCGATCCCGAACCCAAACCCGATTTCCTAAACCTAAACCTTAACCTATTCTCAATTCCCTAAAGCTATAACCTATAACCTAAAGCTATAACCTATAACCTAAACCTAAACCTTAACCTATTCTCAATTCCCTAAACCTAAACCTATAACCTAAACCTAAACCTTAACCTATAACCTAAACCTTAACCTATAACGTATAACCTATAACTTATAACCTAAACTCAATTCCCTAAACCTTAACCTATAACCTAACCTAAACTTAAACCTATAACCTACACTTATAACCTAAACCTAAACCTATAACCTAAAACCTATACCTAAACCTAAAACCTAAACGTATTCTCAAATCCTTAAACCTAAACCTACACCTAATCCTAATATCAACTCCTTACCCTAAACCTAAACTTGAAAACTCAAACCTAAACCCGATCCCGATTTTCTAAACCTAAACCTTAACCTATTCTCAATTCCCTAAACCTATAACCTATAACCTATAACCTATAACCTATAATCTAAACCTAAACCTAACCTAAACCCATAACCTAAACCTATAACCTTAACCTTAACCTAAAACTTAAACCTAAACCTAAAACCTAAATGTATTCTCAAATCCTTAAACCTAAACCTACACCTAATCCTAATCTCAACTCGTTAACCTAAACCTAAACTTGAAAACCCAAACCTAAACCCGATCCCACCCGAACCCGATTTCCTAAACCTAAACCTTAACTTATTCTCAATTCGCTAAAGCTATAACCTATAACCTATAACCTATAGCCTAAACCTAAACCTTAACCTTAACCTAAACCTTAACCTAAACCTAAACTTATAACCTTAACCTAAACCAAAACCTAAACCTTAACCTATAACCTATAACCTAAACTTATAACCTATAACCTAACTTAACCTAAACCTAAAACCTAAACCTAAACCTATAACCTAAACCTATAACCTAAAACCTAAACCTAAACCTAAAACCTAAATGTATTCTCAAATCACTAAATCTAAATCTACACCTAATCCTAATCTCAACTCCCTAACCTAAACCTAAACCTAAACTTGAAAACCCAAACCTAAACCCGATCCCGAACCTGAACCCGATTGATGTAATAATGTAGCCCAATCGCATGGCAACAAACAAGAAAATCTTGCTTTGTTGGCAAGCATACTTGAACTCAAGCATCACAATGCATTTATTTCCATCTATAGCATAGATTATTTGAGATTTGGATTTATCTCATTTTTAGAGTCATGTCCTAACACAATATGATAATATTAATAGACAAGGTGGATTTGTCACCAACATTATTCCAAGACCTATATAACTTATCCTTTTAGGAAGTTAGGTACGGCACATGCAGCTTGAATCCATCAAAGGAGAAAAGGATCACCTCTCATATGTTCTCTCTTTTCATTTATTTTTTTCCATAGGATTGTTTATTTTGTAGTATTTGATCACGTACAACATTTTATCATGTTAATATAATTACAAGTGGCCTAATCTCACCTTTCTAAAAACAACTAATAATAATTTCTACCTGATGAGAAATCATCAAATACCATTAGGCTCAACCCAAAAAGATAAATTAGCATTTTCTTTCTTTCTTTTTCTTTTAACACACACTCACACACCAGAGTCGCTTACGGCCACAATGGGTACTTGAACTCATGACCTTGTATTGAAACTATTTTGAATCTACCATGAAGGCATGAGTAAGGACCTAGGTGTGTGTGCACAGTCGGCGATGTGTTCATCACATTGAATTTTGTGAGCCCCACAAGGAAATAGGCTATGAATAATTTTTTGTATTTTATTTATGATGTTAAACTTATATGTATTTATGCGTGGATGAATGTGATGTGGATAAGATTGTTTGTGTTTGGATGGATGTAGTTTATGTTTGGATGAATGTAGTTTATGTTTGGATGGATTTTCGTAGTTTAGGTTTAGATGGATGTGAATGTGAATATGATGAAATATATTATATAACAGGTGTATACTAGGAAAAATATGATGAAATATATTGTGACAGGTGTATATCAGGAATTTTGTGTTGGAATATTGAAAAAAAAAGAAGAGACTTTTACCTACGAAATATTTCATAGGTAAAAGTCTCATCCACATTTTTTACCTACGAAAATTTTCGTAGGTAAAAGTCTCATCCATGTTTTTACCTACGAAAATTTTCGTAGGGAGAAGTTTTGTAAATATTTTTACCTACGAAAAAAATCATCGGTAAAAGTTTTTTACTTATTTTTTACCGACGAAACAATTCGTCGGTAAAATTTTTGTAAATATTTTTACCTGCGAAAACTTTCGTAGGTAAAAGTATCATGAAATATTTTTACCTACGAACAAAATTATTGGTAAAAGTTCTGTAAATATTTTTACGTATGAAAATTTTCATAGGTAAAGGTATTGTGAAATATTTTTACCTAAGAAACAAATCGTCAGTAAAAGGTTTTTACTTATTTATTACTGACAAAAAAATTCGTTGGTAAAAGTTTTGTAAATATTTTTACCTACGAAAACAGAAAACATTCGTCGATAAAAGTTTTTTACTTATTTTTTACAGACGTAAACATTCGTCAGTAAAAGTTTTGTAAATATTTTTACCTACGAAAGAAATTGTCAGTAAAAGTTTTTAACTTATTTTTTGCCGACGAAAAAATTCGTCCGTAAAAGTCTTACCTTTGCCGACAAATTTTTTTTTCGTCGGTAAAAACCATTTGTAACGCCCTGAAAATCGGGGATCGAGCAAAAACTCAACTCTCGAGTTCAAACGCATCACTTATGCAATAAAATGAATGATGATTGAATGTTGTCTGTATTAGTGCATTGAACATGAGTGAGATTAAGCCAAAACAACATATCATACTCAAGAGACAGTTAAGTTGCAAGTGGAAGACTGTGATAGATACATAAAATATAAAAAAAACTGTGGTGAGTCTCCAGAGTGTGATAACGTTACCAGGTTAATGAATTACAAGTATAATTTTAAAATATACCAAAGGTGTAGTGTTATCTAGTCAACATCCCTGTAATCCCGTCGATCAAGACACGACTCACTTGAAGCGGCTAGAAAACACCCAATACGAGCAAACATCATAGTCAATGCAAAGGTCCGGCTCCGTCTCAGGAGTAACGTCGCCATCTGCAATCAGACAAAGTCTGGTGGGTGTTCGGAACACCGTCCCGTAACGTGGGAGTGAGTAGCTAACTCAGTGGAACAATAAAGCATAGGTTAACATGTTATCAATTCGGTCAAGCAGTAATGATAAAGCAGTATAATCAAACAATTCTAAATACTCTTGTTAATGCAAGTATGCAATGCAATCATGATGTATGTCCTTGCCAAACCACCCTCGTGCGACACCATTTTACGTTCGCGGCATGCTTTCATCCCTCAGTGCTCCACATCTTCTAGACACATGCAATGCAATGATGAGCATGATTACCGAGTTGTTATTAGTCCATTTCAAACAGCAGTATTGGAAAACTAAGGTTCCTCCCTTGTATCATTTTCAAACATGATCCATTCTAGGGTCGTCAGTCCTAGTTAATCTCATACGATGGTGTGTTTCTAGGTCGCTGCAAAGGCTGCCAGGGCTGTTACGCACAATGGTTACACCACTCCCCCATCACCCTTTTAACGGTTCATCACTAAATTGATACAGACGTAGTTCATACTCTATACACCGCGGCAAAACTTGTCACCTCACCGCAAATTCAGAGTATGCTCGAGGTCACTACAAAGGGCTGCCAGGGCTGTTGCTCGCAATCATCACACCACTCCCCCATCACCTTATCAATGTAGGCTGATAGCACGAATATAGTGTCCCATACCACCATAATCGGCTCACGAGTCTGGTTGCTCACTGGTCACTACGGGGAAGCACGTGGCCCCAGCGTAGGCCGACAGCTCGACCACGGTATCCCATACCACCATGTCCGGCTCATGAGTCTTAGCGGATTGAGGTACCATGGTTAAAAGGAATTTCACTGGTAAGTTTGGTACCCTAGGTTCAAGCAGTAGCGTCCAAACATGGTGAACATACATAAGACAGATCAGGTTGCTTAACGAGCTCGGCTAGCTCGAGCGCACGACAAGTTGGACGACATGAAGTGCATAAGCACTTCGCGTGGCCAACCACTACGCCAACCGAAGTACGACTCGGGTTCGTCGAACACATCTCACATGACAAATGAATCTCAGCTACGCATTTATTTTCGTTTCAGATTGCCTGGATTATAATCATAGCCCCAAACACAATCAATCCATGACCAGAAGCATGCAGAGTAAAGCAGAATAAACAAAGTAATTTAAGCATGTTGACAAGCATGTCATAAGACATGTAATAAAGCACAATATAAACGGGAAATACAAACACCTATATTTCATAAGTAAACGGTTAAATTAAACAAGCAACATGGAGGAAATTATATACATCTCTAAGGCAGCTGAGAATCCTATCTCAACACCCTTATACATTACAATTTACTAACTACTACTCATTTAGACATTTCAACAAACACTTTAACTACATACATCAACATACATGCATGACGTATGTTGATCACATAAGTATAAGGCCAAATTCTTTCACTAGGGAGTTGCCCCAATTATAACACACTCGCACCCACTATGGATAGTCATGGTAAGCAGGAATCCAAGTTCTATGTTCCTTTAGTTATTTCCACAAAAACTTGGGCTACACATTTTAGCATATATAGTGTATATCGGCCGTGGCGTGATTTAGGGCAAATTCTTTCGTTAAAAGGGTTATCGCCAATACAAACAATCATATATCCATGACAATTAGTCATGGCGAGCACGAATGAATTCTATACTCATTCATTCATTTCACAAACACTCAGAATACACTCTTTTCACATCATATTGTGCTTAGGAAACATGTATTAGGGTGAGTCCTTTCGCCAAATAAGTATTTTATCCATAGATTCTATATCACTACAACAAATCATCATGGCAACACATTTCCAAAATTTATACGTATACGACTTACTTTCTACAAATACCTAGAGTATGTAAAATTCCATATTCTTCATCTTTAAATCGAAACGGAAAACAGACAGCACTTGTACATGTGCAATTTGCATGCAGATCATGATCTATCATTATCTGACATTGAAAGCATTAAAACCATAACCTATACACTAAAGTCCGCACCTTTTGTCGTAGAAAATCGTAACAAAGTCGTTAGGTTTGCTAGGCTTTCCTATACGGCAGTTTGGTAACCTATAGCATATTTTCGGTTAGCTATTTCATAACATACAACTATCAAAACCCCAAATCAGATTAGGGTTAGGTCTTACCTATAAATGAAGTCGGAATCGCCGGGAAAACGATGAGAATGGGGTGGTGCAGCTTGTGTAGCGGCAGGGAATAGTAGTAGGGAGTTTCGCCACTTCTCTCACTCTTTCTCTCTCTTTTCTCTCTTCTCTCTCTAGGGTTTCTCTCAAATTCGTACGACTGTGAGAGAGAGAGGTTTCTAAGGTCCTTATATAGCCTAAAAACACTCCAAAACAGACTCCAGGTCAAGGTATACTTAGGTTATAACCAAAGCGGACCTGTTTCAGCTTAACGGAGGACTTCTGGCGGGCCCCCTTGAGCCAAAGGTCAGACTTAAGCTCACAGACATTGGATCTAGGTTAGACTAAGTTTTTGTTTCAGTCGGATTCCCAGATCACGCGTGGCGGACCGGTTTCAGTTCAACGGTCAGTGGATCTCGATCAGAGATTCCGAGTACATGAATATGTTTGGGGAAATGTCCCTGATCCGAGGGTGTAATTTGGTCTGATTCTGACGGTCTGGTTGCTTAATACTGATCAGCAAGCGAGAGGTGCCAGATTCCATAAATTTCTATTTTTATTTTGAATTAATTTCACATTTCTCACGCTCTTCACTCCGGGCTCAAGCGAATTACACTGGGACACTATCTGGATTTAATTTCCGAGATGGTTGTCAAGCCCAGTAAGGCTGTCCTAATTCCTTAACTTCGTGTTAATCGGACTTCCGACGTGCGGTCCAGATCTGATACGAAGTTTCAAGATGCCCCCGAGAGCAGCCGGGTAATGAGATTGATCCTAGATTTTAGGGTAATGTAGCGTCAACGAATCTACAAGTTTTGGGTCTTGCAGATCGTATTTAAAAGCGATTGGTGCTAATTTCACAGGCACTCTAGTTTAACACTAGCTAATTCTCGCCTAATTTCTAAAGGATTTAGTCCGGGTGATTTCGGTCTGAGGTGGTACTTAGTCTTTGTAGCAATGTTTTAGTAAGTATTGTTCTTCATACTAAACTTTAAGATAGTGTCTAATGTGAAAGTACTTAGAAAATTTAAAGAACAAGGTAGTGAAAGGTGAGATTTGTGAAGGAAAAGGGTTAAAAAGTGATTTTTGACTTAGGGAATGAGTTTTGACAAGTTAATAAGGCGTTAGGAAATTGCCTAGGGACGTCTAATTTCAGGTTGACAAAAATCCAGGATGTTACACCATTTACCGTCGGTCTTTTACCGACGAAAAATTTCATCGGTAAAACCTTTTACCTACGAAAAAAGTGGATTTGGCGATGAAAATTTTCGTCGGTAAAAGTGAGTTTTCTTATAGTGTCCTTACATCAGGCAAGTAAGGCCACACCCCTACCCAACTAACTACACGACAGTGGGAGTCGTGGCCTAATGGTACAAGGCCCTCATGCACTCATGTTTCCACTCAGTCACGGCGTTGGGGCAGATCCTTGGTACCATGAAAGTTTTAAAAATTTCACCCATGGGCATCCTATGCATCCGGTATGCTCAAGTAATATTTTCGGTGTCCACACATACGGCCATCCACGAACGTCCCTATGGAAGTAAGGCCCTGGTGAAACAAGGGCGGTATCATCATGAAATGTGATGTCGACGCATGAGTCACACATACAGATCATGCACAAGCTTCAGGCACTCAATGCGCACAAGGGGAGAAACTCTATCCCTCTATGACCACCACACAATGCAATTAATTCACACAAATGATGCATATGGGTCACAATGATGTAAGTGCGCTACCTGTATAATATATTCTTCCTTCCCAAGGAAGGACAAGGTCTAGATACATAGACAGGTACTCTAAGGAAAAGTGAAGTCTTCTAGTGGGGGCCCAATACTTTGGGATGACCCACAAGCTAAGAGAGTTATAAATCCTCAAGGAGGAAACGGTCCTAACAAGGTCCAAGGTGGGCCTTCAACCACCTATGAGGACCCTATGGGCCTACCTTAGGGCTACCAAGGAGAACATCCAACTTCAACCGGGTCCCAAAAGGTAGCCCGCCATGCATATAAAGTAAAGTCCAAGGCCCAAGAAATCCATGACCTAGTGGGCCATACACTAAGCCCAATACATAAGCAACATGGTGGGCCCTCAAGCAAGGTTTGGGCTCAACCATAAAGATCATGGGTCCACTCATTGTGGTGGGCCTAATGGGCAACCCATTATTCTAACATATGGGTGATCCTTATATTTAAAACAAGTAAGTTGGGTCTCACATCTCGGCCAAAGTATGAGTTTATTTTAATGGGCAAGCAAGGGCCCAACTACTTGAGTATTTGGCCCATAAAACCTATTACAATGGCATGATAATATAGGCCCCAAAGGTCCAATAGGCCTATCAAAAGTTTCAAGACAATGGGCCTAGGAAAACCGCACAAATAACTAAGAAGATTAGTCCAATAAAAGCCCAATTGGAATGAGCCTTAAATATGCACTAATTAAAGCCAAAATCTAATTAAAAATAAGGCAAGATATGTGTAACAATATCCTCAAATTTGGTGGACCACGCTGCCCCAAAACATCCATTTATGGGCAGCAACTATGGGCCTAATGCTGAAATTCCAGCCCACCCATAATCTGGCATTGCTGGAAATTCAAAAATTAATTAAATTATATGTTTATTTTAGTTCCTGGTGACCCATACATGTCACAGGGGGGTCCACCAAATGAAGGGAGTGGATTAAACACATAAATTAAATGGGCCATGCTGTCCAGTCTAGCAGCAGCCCAATGGAGTTGGTCCATAGGACTTTGGTGTATATAATCAAACGCGGATTGGGTACCCCCCCCCCCCCCCCCCCCCCCCCCCCCCCCCCCCCCCCAACTGAGCTCAGAACGTGCTGGGGCTATGAGGGGCCCACCTTGATGTATGGGTTTATTCACAATCATCCATCCATTTTTGTATAACATTTTAATGTATGATAAGCTCGCCATTAAAAACTTCTTGGGATGGATATTTGATCCATGTGACCTTGGCAAATAAACATCACGGTGGGCCCTAGTTAGGTTTCAATGGTGGACATCATTATCTCTATTGCTTCCAGTGGTGTGGTTCACTTGAGCCTTGGATGTGTCTCATTTTTTGTTTTATATTATACTATAGTATGGTAAAATGGATGGATGATGTGGATAAACTCATACATCACGGACCAAACATTCAGAAGGTTCAACATTTAATCAGTGGGGGTAGAATGGACACTAAAAGTCATGGCTCAGATTCAGCCAAGTCGAGACCTGATGGAGTTCTATCAAGTCTTCTTCTTTTTTTTTTTTTTTTTTTTTTTTTTTTTTTTTTTGTGCCCACCTTGACATAGGTATTGTACGTTCATGCCATCCATCCATTTAATAGTTGTTTAAGTATTTAGAAAGTCATTTGTTAGCTTAATGCCTTTTTTAATCATATGTGAGAGTTTAAGTTTATTTATTTATACTAATTTTAGAAAGATTAATATTTTTGAAAAGTTTACTATTTTAGAAAAGTTATAACCACAAGGGTCATATAAGTCATATTAAGTGCATTATAGACACCTCATTCAATAATATTAGTTTTTTATTTTTTAATTCTCATCGTACCGATTTTCTACCTCATGGATTCAAGGATTGTTTTTGAAGAAGAAGAAGAAAGTGATATTTGCACCCTTACCCTCCTACCCCCAACAATTACATCCATAAAAGGACCCATTTAGAAAGGTTTCAACCCACCATGATTTTTGAACCCTGCCATTTACATTGTTTGCCACTAGATGGGCCATGCAAATCACCTGATAATGGACAATTCTAGACCCATTCATGGTGGGTCCTTACCCGTGCCTCCGTAATAGACTCACAAGAGTTTCAACATGGGGTCATGGGTTTCGAGTACCCATTGCGGTGAAATCCCACCGTGGAGCAAGTGTGTTTGTTTTTTTAATTTTTTATTTTTTAAAAAGACCATTCATGACAAATTAATGCAAGAGGGGCCGCACAAAGATTGAAAAACAAACGTCATGTAAATTTATGGCACGGGCCATCGAGTTTTAATCATATCAATGCATGGATTACAAATACATAGTGCCTCTGATGTGTCCAATAACAAGAACCTTATTTCCCAAACAAACATGATCATTCAAATAGTTTATAAAACCTTTTATATGTATATTGAGCTCATGGGCAGAAGGTGAGGATGTAGTCAGCACCGGTGCATGTAAAAGTACTGGAACCATCATTATAGGCATAGCTATAAGCCAAAGGGCATGCATTCTTGAATATCATGGAATATCTCGTAGGCTTGCATGTGTCTGATGTATTAAACGCACCCCTGCAACAATATTCGTCAGTGTTAAACGCGGCGCAAGCACTCTTGCATGCAATCGTCGCGCCGCCAGCCGGTGCAGTGACCCGAAGCTCTTGTGGGCAGATGGCGTTCACGTCCGCTGGGCAACCACTAACAGTACAATCACCTGTTCCCCCTTGTGGGGCAATGGAAAAAGGCACGTTGAAGCCGTCAACTACGCTCGTGTCATAGAAATCCTTGCCACCGTCACCCTGGAATGTGGGCTCGATTAGGGTGGCCGGCGGTACCCCGCCCATGCCATTGCATGCGACTACACCACTTCCACAGTCCGCTGTGTCACATCTGAACCTTCCATTAGAGTCTGTGGAGCAACCGGTTCGGCCCCAGACCCGGCCTTGCCATCCTACGGGTGCATCTAGTGATTCCGATGCACCTTGGGCGAGTTCAAACCCTGTTTTGGATAATGGGGGCTTGCCGAAGTTGTTCAACGTGCCAGGCCACACTGTGAATGGGCACCTATTTGTAAAGGTCAACTTTGTTGATTGCACTCCTGAAATCATAAGACATTAATCTCTTCTTTATTTCTTTTTCTTTTGTGAGTCCACCACCGGGGCAAGAGTAAGGTCCCATGGTTATTAATTAATCTCGACATTATCTAACACAGTTAAGACACTGCAACATTATCTAACACAGTTAAGACACTTGCAGTTAAGTTTCATCATGGCTCACAAAGAAGGAAGCCGATTGTGTCCTGCCCCACCCGGACCATTGACGGACATGGGTCTGTGGGGCCCGCCATGATTTATTGGTTTTATCCATGCCGTCCATCCATTTTTCCATATCAATATTTTAGGTTATGAGCTAAAAAAAAACGAGGTAGATCTATAGCTCAAGTGGACCACACCCAGAAAGCAGCTGTGATAATGACATCCACCCTTGAAACCTTCCAAGGAGCCACCGGGATTATGGTTATTTGCCACCCAACTTGTTCATAAGGTCATATAGACCTTGATCAAGCAAAAACATGATCCAAACCTCTACTGGCTCTCAAGAAGTTTTATGGTGGGTGTTCGTTCAATCCCCACCGCGTGGTCGACTTGAGTCTTCGATCTACCTCATTTTTGGCCTCCTACAGTAAAATATTCTGAAAAAAAATGAATGGACGATAAAACCCATGCATCACTGTAGGTCCAGATAGAACCCATACATCACTGTAGGTCCAACAGAGCCCTTCTGGACGGATTATGGTCCAGCGGGGAAAGGACGCAATCCGCTTTCCGTGATGGCTTAGCCATCGTGTGCTGTCGGTCAAAAATCAAAATATGAGACGGGTGCAGACGTGGGATACGTTATGAAACAAATGGATGGCTAAATACTTTTTAGCCGTTCATTTATTGTACCCTGTGGTGCACCGGATGAGTCAACCGGGCTGAGTTTTGGACCAGTGAATGTATACAGGCACTTCCTGCCGAATGAACAGCATGGATCTAACACACATTTATCAGCTAAGCATGTGTGCCAGCATGTTGATAGGTCTAGGATATGCACGCATTTTAGATTTCGCAAACCTGATCGTGTCAAATAGGCATTGATAAAAAAAAAAAGGAATGCATATTCATCTTATTCTGGCAGAAATACAATAATGACGGTCTATGGTGATCGAATCACTGATCTAGTGAAACTTCACATCCATGGTATGATCCAAACCATCCAAAGGATTTTATTTGTATCCTTGAACGTGGACAATGTTCTATTTACCATATGAGACATCGATTTGTCAGCTACCGAGGGTCACATGGCTAGATTTGTCATGGCCCATCAAAGAGGTGGCCCACTAGATCAACTTACATTCACCAAATGTAGCACGAAAATGCTAAGGCATAACCACTTACCTACGACCAGGAGAGCCAAAACAAGGGAGATGAATACTTGCTTCTCCATATTGAAAAACTTGAATGTGTTTCTTTAGCTGGGATTTGTAAGATGGTGAGGAAGTGTCGCATGGTTTTGTAGGCGAACCAAGGACTTATGTTGCGTGTAACTCTCTTACAGAGGACGTAGACTGCGTCCTACCTGTGCCATGATGGAGTCGTCTTAGTAGGGGCTCTTTGGGGCCAACCGTTATGTATGTATTTTATCCATGCCATCCATCCATTCTAACATATCATATTAAGTCATGAACTCAAAACGGAGGCGGATCCAAGGCTCGAATAGACCACACATAACAAAGCAGTAATGATAATGATGCCACCGTTGAAATCCAAGGCTCAGGCAGATCCAAGGCTCAAATATCAACTCGATCAAAAACTTATCTGGTCTCAGGATCTTTTCAACGTAGTAAATGACTATTAAAAACGTGGTAAATGACTATTAAAAACATTTTTTTTAGGCTGCGAAAGCTTTGGATCGAGTTGGATCTTTGTATATTCCCTTCATCCAGGTGTGATTGACCTTTTCAATAGGTTAGACGGGAAATAAATATTACAGATTTTCTTACAGTGCGCCATGGAAAGTTTTTAATGGTGGGCATCCAATCGCACTATTTCCTGTGGTGTAGTCCACCTGAGATTTGGATCTGCTTAAAATTTTAGACTACCTCCTTATAATAGGCTAGAAAAATGGATGAACGGTATGGATATACTACAAATCATCAACGTAGGCCGTATAATAAAGGTAACACCTACTGAGGTGTTACCGGTAACACCTGATCAGCTCCTGCCACGACCGAGTCCGTCTTAGAGGGATACGCCATCCCTATCCACTACACGGGCGGATGCGGATTAGATACAACCCTTCCTGTCCCATCTTGGAATAGGGTGGGACTTTGAGGGGCCACTGTAATGTATGGGCTTATCAACACTGTTCATCTATTTTTCCATGTCATTTTAGGATATAAGCTTAAAAATGAAGTAGATATAATGCTCAAGTAGACCATATAGCTGGTATTAAACACACATCATTAAAAACTTCTTGAGAGCAGTATAAGTTTTAGATCAAGCTGATTTTTTTGTTTTGTGTTCATCGGAGCTTACGTGACATTATGAACAGGTTGGATGACAAATAAATATCATGTCGATCTTAGGAAAGTTTCAAAGTATCATTATTATTGCCACTTCATGTGGTGTATTCCACTTGAGAGTTGGATCTTCGTCATTTTTTGACTTATATTCTAAACTAATATGGAAAAATGGATGAACGGTGTTGATAAACTCATAAATCGCTATGCCCCTCAAAGATACACCCTCTTTCTAGTTCAGGACAGGCCGGGTAGTACCTATTCCGCGTCCTAAAGGGCTATCTAGCAGGTTACATGCAACACGTCTCCTAATTAAATAACCGTGGCAGTACCTATTCCGCTTCCTGAAGGGCTATCTAGCAGGTTACATGTAACACGTCTCCTAATTAAATAACCGTGGCGTCAATGGCGGCAACATATAGAGGGCCATGTCGCCACTCGGACCATCTTTTCAATGGGTGTCACTATTTTCATATTTTAATTGCTTCTCAGAGAATTTAGACCCAGCTGTTTTAGACAACCATCGCAACAGGCCAAGTTCCTCGTTGTCAAAGCATCATCCCGGGCAAAAGCCCAAATAGGCCACTAACGCTAGCAATGTAAAACTGGGACGTGGTTTGGCTAGTGACCCAACACCAGCCAGCTAACTGGTGTCAAGGCTCGATGGGCCTAATATGATGTATATGTTTTATCCATGCCCTAGATTCATTTTGCCAGCTCATTTTAGGATATGAACCCAAAGAGAAGACCGATCCTAACATGAAGTGGACCACACCAAAGGTTACGGTGGGTATAATGACGCCCACCATTAAAACCTTCTCAAGGCCCACCATGAAGTTTATTTGCCATCCAACCTTCAACACAAATATCAGCTTACTTCTATGCCCACTGTTTCCTTCAGTGTAGTTTAGGTGAGCTTTGGAGGTGACTCAATTTTTGAGCCATGCTCTAAAATGAGCTGACGAAATGAATGAACAACGTAGATAAAACACATGTTGGGGGCCTTGCCAAAACCTTAGGATCTAGCCTCCCGAAACAAACCAGAATTATGGATAATAATAATGCAATGAAAAATGAGCAAAACATAAACCATACAACACAAGAGATTTTACATGGAAAACCCTCAAAGAGGTAAAAACCACGGGACCTCGTCCAAATCAACAATCCACTATTAAGTAGAACTTTACAAACTTCTTCACTCACGCAGGAGTAGATAAACAATAAGAGAAACAAAGAAAACGGAGAGATCTCACCGATTACGAGGACATATAAGCGTTGAGATATAGATTGCACAATAGATAACCTCTATGAGCATAACTTCCCTTTTATAAGCTTCTTCTCTCTCTCACCTTTGATAGCCCTAAACCCTTTAGTAAATCCCTTGTAAAGTTTTAGGAAATCCTCTTGTCTTACCTAGAAAGCCCTAAGTACCTCCTATTTATAGTTTTAGGAAACTCTTTTCCACAACCCAGTTGCGAAAGGACTTGCGACACGAAATCCGCGTAAAATCGTGGAACGAATCTGCGTAACCGTGACTGGTCGAACCGAGTCCACGACCGATCGAGAGCCACCTACGACCGGTCGAGCATCTCCTTCGACTGGTCGAGCACCCTGGAGAAAAATACTCCACAGTCGCTGGACTTTGAGTTGTGCCACGACTCGACTCTACGACTGGTCGACCACCAGCCTTCGACCGGTCGACGACGGGTAAAAAAACCCCATCAAATCTCTCCCTTTTTGACCCAGGAGGGATCCACCTTCTTCAAGCTAGCCAGGTTCCTACAAACCTCAAACTTGCCCTTGAGTAAAGCCTTGGTCATCATGTCTGACCCATTATCGTCCGTGTGGACTTTCTCAAGCTGTAACACCTTCTATTCCAAAGTATCCATGATCTAGTGATACCGAATCTCTATGTGCTTTGACTTGGAATGCTGACTTGGATTCTTGCTCAAGTGTATAACACTCTGACTATCGCAATAGACCACGTGTTCCTCTTGCTTCAGGCTAAGTTCCTGTAGGAACCTCTTCATCCAAAGCATCTCTTTACATGCGTCTGTGACTGCAATGTATTTGGCCTCTGTCGTCGATAATGCTACGACCTTCTGTAGCTTGCTCTGCCAAGAAACCGCTCCCCCTAGCCTGTAAACGTGAATATGAACCCCGATGTAGACTTCCTGAAGTCTATGTCACATGCCATATTTACATCTGTGTAGCCCTCTAACACAGGTTTTCCGTCACCATAGCATAGGCTCAACCTGGATGAGCCTCTTAGATACTGCAATATTCATTTCACCGCTGCCCAATGTTCTTTGCCAGGATTGGCAAGATACCGGCTGACAACACCAACCGCATATGCTATGTCTGGGCGTGTACACACTATAACATACATCAAACTTCCTACCGCTGACGCGTAGGGTATCTTTTACATCTCTTCCACCTCAGCCTTCGTCTTGGGACACTGCCTGTCGCTCAATCTGAAGTGACAATCTAGTGGAGTACTGTAACGCCCTGAAATTTGGGGGTCGAGTATGAACTCAATTCCCGAGTTCCAACGCATCACTTATGCAACATACACAATACTGGTTAAATGTTGTCTGAGTTAGCGCAATAAACATGAATGAGATTATACCAAAACAGTAATTCATACTCCAGTTCAATTGTATAAAGGCAAGCGGAAGACTGAAATTTTATATTCAAAGTATGTAAAGTAACAAAATTTTCTGAACTCCAGAGTATGAGTACTAACTGAGTACCAATATACATGTATTGTTTCTAAGTCAAAAACCAAAATACAATCCTCAAGAGAGGCCCTGAAAATCCCACGATGCAGCCGGCCTAAGCAAAGCCGTCAGAATACTGCATAAAGGAGAACTCCTCCTGATCCGCATCAAAGTCGGGCTCCGGCTCCTGAACCAAGGCGCCATCTACACCTGCGACAGAGTCTGGTGGGTGTTGCAAACACCGTCCCGTAACGTGAGAGTGAGTAGCTAACTCAGTGGAACAATAAAGCATAAGTTAACATGTTATCAAATCAATCAAGAAGTAATGATAAAGCAGTACAAATCAAACATTTCTAACTACTCTTGTTAAGTGCATAAATGATATGACATGATGCTGTATGCCCTTGCCAAACCACCCTCAAGCGACATCATCTTACGTTCGCGAATGCTTACTCCCTCAGTGCGCCACATCTACAAAGCACATGCGGTGCGATGATGCTCGTGATTACCAAGTTTTTATTAGTCCATTTCAACCAGCAGTATTGGGAAACTAAGGTACCTCCCTTGTATCATTCCCAACATGATCCATTCTAGGGTCGTCAATCCTAGTTATTCTTATACGATATTATAGTTTGAGAAACGTAGTGAAGGCATCGCAAAGGGCTCGTCACCCGTCAGCGCGGATACAGATCTCACCGTATGCGGCTCAATTGCTGGCCATCAGCTCGAGTACAGGTCTCACCGTACTCGGCTCAATCACTAGCCGTCAGCTCGAGTACAGGTCTCACCGTACTCGGCTCAACTCATACTCTAGTTACTGTGACAGACTCGTCGCCAATCACAGACACTTGGAGTACACTCGATGATACTACGGAGGACTCGTCGCCCATCAGCACGAGCATAGATCTCACCGTACTCGGCTCTCGCCGAAGTATCGACAGCTCGAATACAGTGTCCCATACCACCGTATTCGGCTCACGAGTTTAGTTGCGCAATGGTCACTACGGGGAGGCACAAGGCCCCAGCGTAGGCCGACAGCTCGACCACGGTGTCCCATACCACCATGCCCGGCTCATGCGACTTAGCGGATCGAGGTACCATGGTTAAACGGGATCGCCACTGGTAAGTTTGGTACCCTAGGTTCAAGCAGTAGCGACCAAACATGGTGAACACACAATACATTCCGGTTTACTTGACGAGCCTGACTAGCTCGAGCGCACCACAAGTTGAGCAATATGGAGCGCAAAAGCACTCCGTGTGGCCAACCACTATCGCCAACCGAAGTACAACTCGAGTTTTCCAGACACGTCCTTTGTGGCGATATGAATCTCAGCCACAACCGCAAGTCTGGTACCGAATGTTTGGACTTTAGACATAGTCCCAAACTCAAACAGTTTCCATCAGTAGCATGTGGAGTAAAGCATGATAAACAAGCAATACAAGCATGTTAGCAGGCATGTTATGAAGCATGAAGTAAAACATGGAGTAAAGCATGTTGTAAAGCATGTTCTAAAGCATGTAGTAAAGCACTATCCACATAGGGATACAATTACGTACACATCACAAGTGAGTGGTTCTAGCGAACCACCGCATGGAGGGAGACCTACATGTCTCTAAGGGAGTCGGGAATCCCATATCAGCACCTCTCTAAGGCACTAGTACGTGATCATTTACACCCACGAGCATTTACACAAATACTTAGAATACACTATCTCAACATACATGACGTATGTTAACAAAGTACGTGTTAGGGCTGTCCCTAAGCCGCGTGAGTATTTTACCCATGTATCTCATAATCATACAGCAAATAATCATTACAATAGCATTTCCAAAATCCACACATATGCGGTATTTCTAGAATACACAATTTCAACATACTAGGCATTTACACACGAACATGTATTTCGCCGATTCCTTTCGCCAAACTAGTATTTTATCCATATGTTATATAATCATACATTAAATAAACATGTCAACCATTTTCCCAAGAAAAATACGTATACAGTATTTCTACGTATATCTAGAGTATGTGAAATTCCATATTCTACAACGTTAATCGAAACAGGAAACGGAAAGCACTTTGTACATGTGCATTTACACGCAGATCATGAATCTATCATTATCTGACATTGAAAGCGTTGAAAAATGTAACTTATACACTTAAAGTCCTCACCTTGGCCCTTGGAATTCCAACGAATCAGCAAGGGTATTGGAGCTTCCGTATACGGGAGTTTTCTAGCCTAAAGAGCGGAATCGATTAGCTTTTTCATAACCTACAACAATCCTACCTTAAATCAGACCTAGGGTTAGGGTTTCTTACCTCCAAACGGGATGGATACCGCCGGAAAAACGCCAGGAATGAGGCGGTGTAGGCTGTGTGATGAGTGGAAGCAGTAGGAGGAAGGTGGTCCCACAAATCCAAGCTCTTCTCTCTCTTTTCTCTCTCTCTCTCTAGGGTTTTGCTCCCAAATTCGTATGGCTGTGAGAGGGGCTGTTCTAAGCCCCTTTTATAGCCAAAAACATGTCTAAAATAGACTCAGGTTCAAGGGTGGCTGCATATATAGGCATTTCGCCACTTTCCAAGCTCAAAATGGATGTTCTGGCGGCCCTCCTTGAGCCAAACGTCAGACTTAAGCTCACCATCTATGGATCTACGTGTGATTACGTTTTTGACTCGATCGGATTCCCAGATCGCACGTGGCGGACCACTTTCAGTTCAACGGTCAGTGGGCCACGATCAGAAATTCTAAGTACATGTAAATGTTCTTGAAATGAAATTTTTCATCCGGGGTGTAATTTGGTCTGATTCTGACGGTCAGGTTGCTTAATACTGACGCGCAACCGAATGATGCCAGATCACTATTTCAGATATTTATTTTGGGATGGAATTAGTGTTTTTTACACTCCCTCGCTCCGGATCGAAAAGAATGGCCGTGGGACATCGGAATCATCTGATTTTTGAGATGATTGTCAAGTCCAGTGGGGCGGTCCTAGTTCCTTAGCTTCGTGTTAATCGGACTCCCGATGTGCGATCTAGACCCAATACGAAGTTTCGTTTCATTCCCGAGAGCAGACGGGTAATGAGTTTGGCTCTAGACTTTAGGGTAACCTAGAGTCACTAATTCTGCAAGTTTTGGGTCTTGCAGATCGTATTTAAAGCGATCCCAACGGATTTCATGGCTAACCGAGTTTAGTACTTAGTTAACTTTGTTAAATTTCTAAAGGATTTAATCCTACGTGATTTATGGTAGAGGTGGTACTCGACCCAATGTACGGAAATTTACAGGTCGTTACAAGTACTGACTGGCTTCGCTGCATTCATATTGAATCGCTCTAAGACTTTCTCAATATACCGCTCTTGTGACAGCCAAAGCTCCCTGCTGCTTCTGTCACGTGTTACTCCATTCCTAGGATCTGTCTAGCCGGGCCCAAGTCTTTCATCGTAAAAGACTTGCCCAACTCCTGTTTCAGCCTGTCGATCTTCTTGATGTCTTTTCCCATGATGAGCATGTCATCAACGTATAACAACAGAACTAAGAAATCACCATCTGAGAATTTGCGCGTGAACACACAGTGGTCCGACTCCGTTCTATCATACCCATACTGTAACATGAATGAATCGAACTTCTTGTACCATTGTCATAAAGGTTGTTTCAGCCTATACAAGCTCTTCCTCAGCCTACACACCATATGCTCCTTGCCCTTGACTTCGAACCCCTCTGGTTGGTGCATGTAGATCTCTTCTTCCAGGTCACCATGCAGAAAGACAGTTTTAACATCTAACTGCTCTATCTCCAGATTCATGCTAGCCGCCAACCCAAGCAACACCCGTATGGATGTCATCTTCACCACTGGTGAGAATATCTCCTCGAAGTCTATGCCTTTCCTTTGACTAAACCCTTTCACCACAAGTCTGCCCTTGAACCTCGTCTGTGAATTCTTCTGCTCAATCTTCTTTCTGAATACCCACTTGTTGCTCAGAGCTTTTTTGCCCTTAGGCAGTTTCACCATATCATAGGTGTGGTTCTTATGCATTCAATCTCCTCTTGCATAGCTTTCAACCACTCCCCTTTATGCTCATCGGCTAGGGCCTCAGAATAATCTTCTGGCTCACCCCCATCAATCAGCATAATATACTCATGCGACGAGTACCTTTTCGAAGGCTGTCTGTCCCTAGATGACCTCCTCACCTGTGGCTCAACAGGTGGATCAAGTGAGCGCTGGTCCCCTGGTCCATCTTCTAAAGGAACTCCCTTGTCCTCTGCACCTTACTGTACTCCCCCGTCATCAGGCACCACGGGAGGAATAATCAGATCCATGTCCTCTACCTCACCTGAACTAGGCTGGTTCTTCTCTGACTTACCGATGTCTTTTATACACTGATCTTCAAAGAAAATCACATCTCTGCTCCTGACGAGCTTCTTCTCGATTAGATCCCATAACCTATAACCGAACTTTTCATCACCGTACCCTAAGAACACAAGCTGCCTGATCTTCATATCGAGCTTGGACCTCTTGTCCTTTGGTACGTGAATGGATGCCCTACATCCAAACACTCTGAGATGACTGTACGATGGATCATGTCCAGTCCACACCTTCTGTAACAGCCCGAATTTTTTCCAACCTGGAATTAGACTTCCTTAGGCGATGGGACAATCCTAACTCCTGTTTAACTTCTCAAAAACTCAATTAAAGCCTCAAATCCATTTTCAAACCATTTTCTTCACAAATCCCACCCTTCACCACCTTGTTCTTTCAATCTTTCTAAGTACCTTCATCCTAGACACTAACTTAAACTAGCTAAGTAGTATAATTTGGATCACTTTATATACAAACTACAAAGGTCTAAGTACCACCTCAGACCGATATCACTCAGGACTAAATCCTTTAGAAATTAGGCGAGATTTAGCTAGTGTTAAACTAGCTATGAAATTAGCACCAATCACTTTAAATACGATCTGCAAGACCCAAAACTTGTAGAATCATTGACACTAGGGTACCCTAAAATATAGGATCAATCTCATTACCCGTCTGCTCTCGGGAGCATCTCGAAACTCCGTATCGGATCTGGACCGCACGTCGGAAGTCCGACTAACATGAAGTTAAGGAATTAGGACCACTGTCACGCCCCAAACTCAGGGACCGGGCTCACAAAATTCCCGATCGCCGAATCCGGCGCCGACAGCCTCCGTAGAACCCCATTCTCGGCTCCCGGCGCCCATTCGCCAGGTTCCGATCCTGGGATGCTACGAGGAGGATTTCTAATATCAGTTTGAATCGTAACAAGCATAACCAAAGGCATAACCCACAAACAACAACCAAAAACTCCATCACATTTCCACTATGATAAAAAACTTTACAAGTACAATGAGCATGAAGGGAAATACAATGAGAATGGACAAAAAGCTCCAAAAGATCTGCTCTGCACTCCTGCCTCAGCGCTGCTGCGTCCTCGCGTCACCTGCACGCAACGGTCGTGCATAAGCTTATAGAAAGCTTAGAGGGTGGTGAAAGTGTGTGCGCAAGGTAGTAATGCAGTATGCAGTGTCAGAGTAATGCGGAACATGCTGGTGAATCCATGAATACCACTAGCCGTACCCAAGGCTATGCGATGCGAGACATGAATGATATTGGCCATACCAAGGCTATGCAATGCGAGATGCAACTCAAGCATATAAATCCTCATCTATATCCACATATCAATACAGCTCAAATCTGGGATATCACCGGGGTCTAGTACACTCTAAACCAGATTGCCGCCCCATCGCGCGCAATAAGGTAAGTGAAAGAGACCTCACTACCCGCCTGCCAATATCGGGCTCGGCTCGTCGATAGCAGACCCATTCCTCGAGCTGGTCAGACTCAGCCTAGCATTGCCCCCTCCTCTCGGGCGGGTAAGGCCGTACCCCCTTCCAACCGACCAGAACACAGTGGAAAGCGCAGCCTCCTGGTAATCGGCCATCGGCGCTCATGCACCCACTCGGTCTAGACGTTGGAGCAACCTCTTGGTACCATAAGAGTTTAGGGACTTTCACCCAGGGATATCTATAGCACCCCATGTAGAATAAGATTTTCGGTTTCCAATCCTGCCAACCACGATACGCCTGTGGAGGCTATGGCCCTGATGTCGCTAGGGCGTACAATAACTACATCACACAATGCGGATGCATGAAACACACTATCCAATCATGCAACAATCCTGTGCATCTCGTGCTCTCATGTGGGGCAACACCGCCTAACCGGGAGCCCCTAAACAACCTGCCCGAAGGCACATGCTATGATCAGTCACTTCTCATGCCAAGCATACATATGATGCGTATGATCATGAATCATGGAACTATACTACACATGTTATAAAGTAATGAGCTACTCTTGCAACACAAATGGACCTAGACATGGACGGCCTACACACAACTAGTACGGGTCTATCGATGGCCCTAGGGAGAGTCATAATGTGGACATTTAACCAACACTATACCCACAATGTGGACGTCAAACCAACATCGCTCCCAAGGCATTATCTGTCGTAAACATCATTACATAAACCATGAAGGGATCACACATTGCAATGGACCTTAGGTACATCCCATTGGGCTTTAAATACATCGAATGGGCCGTGTCACATGGGCCTTATATTTATCAAGAGGGCCACATCAATGGGCCGCACCAATGGGCCTTAAGTGCATTGCAATGGGCCTAACGTCATGGATCATAAGTACATCGAATGGCAACATCGAATGGGCCTCATATGTACATCGAATGGGCCCTAACCCATAGGCCCTAACACATCTTGATGGGCCTTAACCCCTGGGCCTTTAAGTATATCAGGTGGGCCTAATCATATGGGCCTCTTGCATATCAAGGTGGGCCTCAATAACGGCCACAAAATGCATCAATCTGGGCCTAATCACATGGGCCTCTATAAATACAAGGGTGGGCCTCACTCAGACATCAAAGTGGGCCCACAAAGGTTAGATCTGCCCCATTCTTAACTCACGCCAAAAATGATATTTCAAAATGGATAGTCGAATCGGACGCCACATGTACATCAAGGTGGGGTTCTCATGCGGGCCTACCAAAAATGTATATTTATATACGTATGTATACCCCAATATAATATATATATATATAGTATATATATAAGTATATATATATACTCACACACACAGCACACGCACAACGCGCACACACGCACGCACACACACCTCACATGCACACACGCACGCACACACCCCACACCCACCGTCCACTGGACGGTGGGAAAACACAAACATTACAGGGGCTCCACCGTCCAGCGGACGGTGGAGTACAACACATACATCACCGTGGGCTCCCACGTGGGGCCCACCGTAATGTTTACATGCCATCCAACCCGTTCATAAGCTCACAAGGACCTGGACGAAGGGGAAAAACAAATATCAGGTTGATCCAAAACGTCTATGGCCTCAAAAATTTCAATGGTAGGATTCAATTCACCCTGTTTCTTGTGGTGTGGGCCACCTGAGTCTTGGATGCACCTGAAATTTGGAGGGGACCCGCATCAGGGGGTGGCCCACCTTATGAATAGAGTGGATACACGAAATACATCATGGTGGGGCCCACGCCAGGGGCCGTGGGTTGGCCCTGTCCGTCCGCCCAACCAGCGCGCAGGCGCTGCCTGCGCCCGCCTGACACGGCAGAGGCGGAAGCCTCTGCTTCTTCGTTCTTCCTTTTTCTTTTCTTTTTTTTGTAGGAAATAGCGTATGGGGCCCACTTTCTGAAAATCTAGTCCGTCCATATCGTTCTCAGTCCGTCCATATTGTTCTCGGGCCCGGAATACACCAAACAAGTCCAAAGTTCGGAATTTTTCGATGAGTGGTTAAGGCATGGTGGGTCCTAGAAGTTTTGAACGGTAGCATATACCGTTTTCTATGGTACGGCCCGCCTGAGTATTGGATCGACCCCATCTTTCGGCTCAACGCCTAAAACCTTCTTGTGAACAGGATGGACGGCGTGGATTGAACACATGCAACAAGGTGGGGTCCATGCACTGGACCCACCCAAAAGCTTAGGAATAAGCTGATATTTGTGTCTTTCTCAACCACGTCCAGCGTCCCTGGACGCTGGACGGTTCCTGTCGTTCATGCATTGAGGTGGGCCCCACTTAGGTGGGCCACCAAATGAATAGATGGTGTGGGTACAACACCTTTAAAGTGGCCCCACCAGTGAATGGCTTGGATAAAGTACTATTTCATGGTGGGGGGTCCATCTTGCTGGGCCACACAAACACCACGTGATCTAAAGAAAAAAAAAAGAAAAGAAATAGAGAGAGATAGAGAGTGAGACATAGAGAGATGATCGGTGAGTATGGAGGGACCCCGCCACTATGGGCCCCTCATTCAATAGTACATCAAGGTGGGTCCCACATATATGGACCCTTGATCAACAAAAGAATAAAAAAAAATGAAATCAACGATCACCCACCGGCTTCTTCTTGCTCCAATGGGTTCCTTAGCTCCTTGGCTTCAATTTCAAAGGAGGAGATGAGGAATGGATGGCTAGGATGGGGGATCTTGGGGTGGAAAGGTGGGACACATTTGTGGCTTGGAAGGGAATGGGGAGATAGCTCATACGTATGGGGTTTTTCTCTCTTGGGGATGAATTTGCAAATGAAGAGAGAGAGTGTTGTAAAGGGAGAGGAGTGATGGATGTGGTGTGATGGATGTGGTGTGATGGGGTGTAAGAGCCACTTTTCTTGACTTTTGTGGCTTTTGGTGTAAGAAAGGTATGGTAGTGTAAGAACTTTTTGACTTTGGGGTTGTTTGGGGAAGAGTGTGAGTGATGTGTACTTGACCCTTGAGATTGATGGATTGATGGATTGATGTGACATATCGTAGAGATTCTCTTGAGTTTTGCAACGCGCGGTGTTTTCCTCGCACCGAACGCTAGCCCACATCTCCTGGCCAGGGTATCGCCTCGGCGCGCGAGTCGCGGCATCGGAACCGCGGCGACGGTGCGGTCGCAATGGTACAAGTCTCGGGTTGAGTCGACTCGGGTTGACAGCGTGTGAATCAGGGTCGCACGCAACGCCGGTTAAGGGTCGAAGGTTGCCGAAATTCGACCGGAAAGACCGCGGAAACCTACGGAACGGTACGGTCTAAGATGCGGGTCTTACAACCACCTTGCTGGGCTTGACAACCATCTCGAAAATCAAATCCAAATAGTGTCTCAGCGCTATTCGCTTGAGTTCGGAGTGAAGAGTGTAAGAAATGTGAAATTAATTCAAAATAAAATATCTCAAATAGTAATCTGGCACCACTCGCTTGCGGATCAGTATTAAGCAACCAGACCGTTAGAATCAGACCAAATTACACCCTCGGATCAGGAGAAATTTCATACACATTTACATGTATTGGGAATCTCAGATCGAAATCCGCTGACCGTTGAACTGAAACTGGTCCGCCACGTGTGATCTGGAAATTCCACTGAAATGAAAACTTAATAAAACATAGATCTGGGGTTGGTGAGCTTAAGTCTGACCTTTGGCTCAAGGAGGCCCGCCAAAAGTCCTCCGTTGAGCTGAAACAGATGCCTTTTGGACAAAACCCAAGTATACCTTGTTCCCAAGTCTATTTTGGTGAGATTTTAGGCTATATAAGGACCTTAGAATCCTCTCTCTCACAACCATACGAATTTGAGATTTGAGAGAGAGAAAAGAGAGAGAAAGTGTGGGAGATGTGGGAGAATCTCCCTGCCACTCTTCCCTGCTGCTATCGGTGCTTAACCACCTCATTCTTATCGCTTTCCCGGCGATTCCAGCTCCGTTTTTAGGTAAGAAACCCTAACCCTAATCTGATTTGGAGTGTTGATGGTTGTAGGTTATGAAATATCTAACCTATTCCGTTCTATAGGTCGCCAAACTGCCGTAGATGAAAGCTTAGCAAACCTATCGACTTCGTTACGATTCTACGACAAAAGGTGCGGACTTTAGGTGTACAGGTTATGGTTTTCAACGCTTTCAATGTCAGATAATGATAGATTCATGATCTGCATGCAATTGCACATGTACAAAGTGCTTTCTGTTTTCTGTTTTGATTAAAGATATAGATTATAGAATTTTACATATTCTAGGTATTCGTACAAAATACCGTATACGTATAAATTTTGAAAATGTGTTTGACATGATTATTTGTTGTATGAATATACGATATATGGATAAAATACTTATTTGGCGAAAGAATTCGCCCAAATACATGTTTTACTAATATACACTATGTATGTAGAAATACTATATTGTAGAAAGTACCGTATACATATATATTTTAGAGTTGTGGTTGCCATGATTATTTGTTGTATAAATATATTATATATGCATAAAATACTTGCTTGGCGAAAGGATAGCCCTAATACCTGTTTTACTAACATACACCAAGTATGTTAAAATAGTGTATTCTAAGTGTTTGTGAAAATGACCGAATGAGTGCGAAATTTTCATTCGTGCTCGCCATGACTAATTGTCATGGATTTATAATTGTTGTATTGGCGATACCCCTTTGACTAAAGGATTTGCCCTAAATCACGCCACGGCCAATATACACTACTTATATTAAAATGTGTGGCCCAAGTGTTTGTGGAAATGACTGAATGAATATGGAACTTGGATTCCTGCTTGCCATGATATCCGTCATGGGTGTATGCGTGTTATGATTGGGGTAACTCCCTAGTGAAAGGATTTGGCCTAATACCTTTGCGATCAACATATGTCATGTATGTTGATGTATGTAGTCTAAAGTGTTTATTGAAATGTCTGAACGAGTAGTAGTTAGTAAATTGTAATATATAAGGGTGTTGAGATATGATTCTCAACTCCTTTAACTATGCGTATGATTTCCTTGGATAGCTGTGTGATTAGGAATTTAATATGTACAAACTCATGCTTGTGTTGTGCTTCATAACATGCTCAAATGATTGTATGATTTTATCTATGTGATGCATATGTTTAAATTCATGTTTATGTTATATGATCCGTCATGGGTGATGGGGGAGTGGTGTAACGAATGCGTGTAATAGCCCTGACAGCCCTAAACGGATAATACCAGACCTTGATTGTATGAGTTGAATCTTGATCCACTACTGCTTTATCTATTTGCAATTGATTGTGTTTGGGGCTATGATTATAGTCCAGACAATTGGTACCAGAATTGAATTCGTGGCTGTGATTTATTTGTCACCTGAGATGTGTTCAACGAACTCGAGTCGTACTTCGGTTGGCAATAGTGGTTGGCCACGCGAAGTACTTATGCACTTCATGTCGTTCAACTTGTTGTGCGCTCGAGCTAGCCAAGCTCGTCAAGTAACCCGATCTATCTAATGTATGTTCACCATGTTTGGACGCTACTGCTTGAACCTAGGGTACCAAACTTACCAGTGAAATCCCTTTTAACCATGGTACCTCGATCCGCTAAGACTCATGAGCCGGGCATGGTGGTATGGGACACTGTGGTTGAGCTGTCGGCCTACGCTGGGGCCATGTGCCTCCCCGTAGTGACCAATGAGCAACCAAACTCGTGAGCCGATTATGGTGGTATGGGACACTATATTCGTGCTGTCGGCCTACATTGATAAGGTGATGAGGGAGTGGTGCAACGAATGCGAGCAACAGCCCTGACAACTCTTTGTAGTGACCTCGAGTATACTCTAGAATCGCGGTAAGCCTTAGAGTTTTGCCGCGGTGTATGGAGTATGAACTAGGCCTGTTTCTGTATAGTGATGAATCGTTAAAGAGGTGATGGGGAGTGGTGTAACCTTTGTGCGTAACAGCCCTGACAGCCTTTGCAGTGACCTAGGAAACACACCATCGTATGAGATTAACTAGGACTGACGACCCTAGAATGGATCATGTTTGGGAATGATACAAGGGAGGTACCTTAGTTTTCCAATCTTGCTGTTTGAAATGGACTAATAAATACTCGGTAATCATGCTCATCATGCATTGCATGTGCCTGTAAGATGTGGAGCACTGAGGGATGAAAGCATACCGCGAACGTGAGATGGTGTCGCACGAGAGAGGGTGTGGTGAGGGCATACATCATGACTGCATTCATACTTGCATTAAGAAGAGTAGTTAGGAGTATTTGATTTTACTGCTTTATCATTACTACTTGACTGAATTGATAACATGTTAACCTATGCTTTATTGTTCCACTGAGTTGATCACTCACTCCCACGTTACGGGACGATGTTTTTAAACACCAACTAGACCCTGTTGTAGCTGCAGGTTTTGGCGATGCTTGTGAGGCGGAGCCAGACCTCTGCGACGATGAGGACACTTTCTTGCATATGTTATTTTCTGGCGGCTTCATATGAGTCGTGCCGTGATCGACGGGGTTACAGGGATGTTGGCTAGATGACACTACACCTTTGGTATATTTTGAAATTATACTTGTAATTCTTTAACCTGGTAACATTATCATACTCTGGAGACTCACCATAGTTTATATATGTTATCTATCTATCACAGTCTTCCGCTTGAAATTTAACTCTCTGGAGTATGATATTCTGTTTTGGCTTAATCTCGCTCATGTTCAATGCACTAATACAGACAACATTCAATCATCATTATCTATATTGCATAAGTGATGTTTTGGAAACTCGAGAGTTGAGTTATGCTCGACCCTCGATTTTTCGGGATGTTACACATTCTCAGGCACTTCTCCATTCAACGGGGCTGATGGAGACCTGTTTATCAAATACACTACCGTGTGCATTGCTTCTCCCCAGAACGTCTTGGGCAATTTCGCATGAGATAACATGCATCTGATTCTCTCTATAATGGTGCGATTCATTCGCTCAGCTACACCATATGCTGGGGGGTCTTGGGAGCCGTCTGTTCATGCCATATACCCAGGGACTTGCAGTACTTATGAAAGTCACCAATGTAGTCACCACCATTGTCAGTGTGGATGCACTTCAATAATCTACTTGTCTCTCTCTCGACCATAGCATGAAACAATTTAAACACACCAAAGACCTCATCCTTGAATTTCAAAGCATAAACCCAAACCCTCCTAGATGCATCATCTATAAAAGTAACAAAATACAATGCCCCACCAAAGGTTTTTGTCCTCATAGGACCACAAACATCAGAATAAACCAAATCTAATGCATGCACTTTATTAACATGAGAAGCAGATTTAACAAATGAAACTTTGTGTTGTTTCCCTGATAAACAATCAAGACAGGTTTTGAGAGGTGTACCTGTCATGTCTGGAAGGAGCCGCTTCTTTGCTAGTACCTGAAGCCCTTTTTCACTCATGTGGCCTAGATGCCTATGCCACATGTCAATAGCTGAATCTTCCGCTGCGTTCAACCCACCCTTACACATACTGACGCTTGCCTTATAAAGGGTGCAACACTTCTTTCCTCTGACCACGATCAAAGAACCCTTGATAAGCTTCCATCGCCCGCCCGCAAACTGGCTTTCATAGCCATCATCATCCAACCTTCCCGTCGACATCAAGTTGAGGCAAAGGTCTGGGATATGCCTCACATCCCTGAGAACTAATGTGCAGCCCACATCGGTCTTCACACAAATATCACTGACTCCCATAATTTTTGATACGCCAAAATTTCCCATCTTCACAGTCCCATAGTCACTTGACTTGTAGCTTGCGAAGAAGTCCCTGCGTGGAGTCGCATGAAAAGAAGCTCTCGAGTCTATCACCTAGTTGGTGTCCTGACTCGTAACCGTGAGACATACATCATGATCTGCAGAAAGAATAATTACAACATCGCCATCTGAAGTGACTGCAGTGAATCTGATTCATCTTAATCCTCTTTTCCTTTTTTGTCGTTCTTCTTACCACGACATTCATGCTTGTAGTGGCCCTTCTTGCTACAATACCAGCAATCAATATCCTTTCTGTTACTCGACTTGCCTCTTGATTTATCTCGGGCCTTCCCGTCCTTCCTGTTCTTTCCTCTCCTCCATTCCTATGTCACAAGAGCCTCTTGCTGAGTAGACCCCTGAGACTTCCTCCTTATCTCTTCATTGAAGAGACAGCTAGTTACCTGTTCTATGGATATCTTTCCGTCTGGCGTGGAGTTACTTAGAGACACCACCAATGTCTCCCAACTGTCAGGCAATGAACTAAGCAAAAGTAGAGGCTGCAATTCATCATCCAGGACCATCTTCATAGAGGAGAGTTGGTTCACTATATTGCTGACCTCATTCATGTGCTCAGTCACGGAACCACCATATTTGAACTTGAGATTCACAAGTCGTCTTATCAGAAAATTTTTATTACCGGCTGTTTTCCTCTCATATAACCCTTGTAATTTCAGCCATAGGCTAGCCAGTGAGGTTTTCATAGACACATGGTGAAACACTGAATCATCCAACCATTGTCTAACAAACCCCACCACCTTCCGGTCCATCTTCTTCCAATCATCATCAGACATATCCTTGGATTTTGCTGATATGCCTAAAATTGGAGAATATAGTCCTTGCAATAAAGCAAGTCCTCCATCTTAGCCTTCCATATGGTCCAGTTAAAACCATTGAGGCTGATCATCCTTGATGAGCCACCTTCCATAATTCAAAACCGATCCTACCTGGTCAATGAACTTAGCTCTCATACCACTTTGTTGGGGGCGTTGCACAAAACCTTATAATCTAGCCTCCCGAAACAAACAAGAATTATGGATAATAATAATGCAATGAAAAACAATTAAAGCATAAACCACACAACACAAGAGATTTTACGTGGAAAATCCTCAAAGAGGTAAAAACCACAGGACCTCGTCCAGATCAACAATCCACAATGAAGTAGAACTTTACAAACTTCTTCACTCACGCAGGAGTGGATAAACAATAAGAGAAATAAAGAAAACGGAGAGATCTCACCGATTACGAGGATATAGAAGCGCTGAGATATAGATTGCACAATAGATAACCTCTACGAGCATAACCTCCCTTCTATAAGCTTCCTCTCTCACTTTTCCTCTCTCTCTATCACCTTTGATAGCCTTAAACCCTTTATCAAATCCCTTGTAAAGCTTTAGGAAACCCTCTTGTCTTACCTAAAAAGCCCTAGGTACCTCATATTTATAGTTTTAGGAAACTCCTTTCCACATCCCAGTTGCGAAAGGACTTGCGACACGAAATTTGCGCAAAATCGCGGAACGAATCTGTATAACCTCGACTGGTCGAACTGAGTTCACGACCGGTCGAGAGCCACCTACGACCGGTCGAGCAACTCCATCGACTGGTCGAGCACTGTAACATCCCAAAAAATCGGGGGTCGGGCATAACTCAACACCCGAGTTCCAGAACATCACTTATGCAACATAGATAATGATGATTAAATGTTGTCTGCATTAATGTAGTGAACATGAGTGAGATTAAGCCAAAACAGCATATCATACTCCAAAGACAGTTAAATTGCAAGCGGAAGACTGTGATAGATATATAAAATATATAAAAATAGTGGTGAGTCTCCAGAGTGTGATAAAGTTACCAGGTTAATGAATTACAAGTACAGTTCAAATTATACCAAATGTGTAGTGTCATCTAGTCAACATCCCTGTAACCCTGTCGATCAAGGCACGACTCACATGAAGCCGCCCGAAAATCACATATACGAGAAAGCATTCTCGTCATCACAAAAGTCCAGCTCAGCCTCAAGAGTAGCTTCACCATCTGCAATCAGACAAAGTCTGGTGGGTGTTCGGAACACCGTCCCGTAACGTGGGAGTGAGTGATCAACTCAGTGGAACAATAAAGCATAGGTTAACATCTTATCAATTCAGTCAAGCAGTAATGATAAAGCGGTAAAATCAAACACTCCTAACTACTCTTATTAATGCAAGTATGAATGCACCATGATGTATGCCCTCACCACACCCTCCCTCGTGTGAACCATCTCACGTTCGCGGCCTGCTTTCATCCCTCAGTGCTCCACATCTTCCAGGCACATGCAATGCATGATGAGCATGATTACCGAGTTATTATTAGTCCACTTCAAACAGCAGGATTAGGAAACTAAGGTACCTCCCTTGTATCATTCCCAAACATGATCCATTCTAGGGTCGTCAGTCCTAGTTGATCTCAGACGATGGTGTGTTTTCTAGGTCACTGCAAAGGCTGCCAGGGCTGTTACGGACAAAGGTTACACCACTCCCCCATCACCTCTTTAACGATTCATCACTATACAGAAATAGGCCTAGTTCATACTCTATACACCGCGACAAAACTCTAAGGCTCACCGCAGTTTCAGAGTATGCTCGAGGTCACTACAAAGGGCTGTCAGGGCTGTTGCTCGCATTCGTTGCACCATTCCCCCATCACCTTATCAATGTAGGCCGACAGCACGAATATAGTGTCCCATACCACCATAATCGGCTCACGAGTTTGGTTGCTCACTGGTCACTACGGGAAGGCACGTGGCCCCAGCGTAGGCCGACAGCTCGACCACGGTGTCCAATACCACCATGCCCGGCTCATGAGTCTTAGCGGATCGAGGTACCATGGTTAAAAGAGATTTCACTGGTAAGTTTGGTACCCTAGGTTCAAGCAGTAGCGTCCAAACATGGTGAACATACATAAGACAGATCGGGTTGCTTGACGAGCTCGGCTATCTCGAGCGCACAACAAGTTGAATGACATGAAGTGCATAAGCACTTCGCGTGGCCAACCACTATCGCCAACCGAAGTACGACTCGAGTTCGTCGAACACATCTCACGTGGCAAATGAATCATAGCCACGAATTCAATTCTGGTACCGATTGTCTGGACTATAATCATAGCCCCAAACACAATCAATTGTAGATAGATAAAGCAGTAATGGATCAAGATTCAAATCATACAATTAAAGTCTAGTATTATCCGTTTAGGGCTGCCAGGGCTGTTGTACGCATTCGTTGCTCCACTCCCCCATCACCCATGACGGATCATACAACGTAAACATGAATTTAAACATATGCATTACACTGATAAAATTATACATTCGATTGAGCATGTTATGAAGCACAACACAAGCATGAGTTTGTACATGTTCAATTCCTAATCACACAGCTATCCAAGGAAATCATACACATAGTTAAAGGAGTTGAGAATCATATCTCAACACCCTTAAACATTACAATTTACTAACTACTACTCATTCAAACATTTCAACAAACACTTTAAAATACATACATCAACATACATAACATATGTTGATCACATAGGCATTAGGCCAAATCCTTTCACTAGAGAGTTGCCCCAATCATAACACGCATACACCCACGACGGATAGACATGGCAAGCAGGAATCCAAGTTCCATATTCATTTAGTCATTTCCACGAACACTTGGGCCACACATTTTAGCATATATAGTGTATTTTGGCCGTGGTGTGATTTAGGGCAAATCCTTTCGTCAAAGGGGTATCGCCAATACAACAACCATATATCCATGACAATTAGTCATGGCGAGCACGAATGAGAATTCTATACTCATTCAGCCATTTTCACAAACACTTAAAATACACTATTACAACATACATGGTATATGTTAGCAAAACATGTATTAGGGCTATCCTTTCGCCAAGCAAGTATTTTACGCATATATAATATATTGATACAACAAATAATCATGGCAACCACATCTCTAAAATATATATGTATATAGTACTTTTTACAATACAGTATTTCTACATACATAGTGTATCTTAGTAAAACATGTATTTGGGCGAATCCTTTCACCAAATAAGTATTTTATCCATATATCGTATATTCATACAACAAATAATCATGTCAAACACATTTCCAAAATTTATACGTATGCGGTATTTTCTACGAATACCTAGAATATGTAAAATTCCATAATCTACATCTTTAATCGAAACAGAAAACAGAAAGCACTTTGTACATATGCAATTGCATGCAGATCATAAATTTATCATTATCTGACATTGAAAGTGTTGAAAACCATAACCTAAACACCTAAAGTCCGCACCTTTTGTCGTAGAATCGTAACGGAGGCGATAGGTTCGCTAAGCTTTCGTATATGGCAGTTTGGCAACCTATAGAATGGAATAGGTTAGCTATTTCATAACCTACAACAATCAAAATCCCAAATCAGTTTAGGGTTAGGGTTTCTTACCTAGAAATGGAGTTAAAATTGCCGAGAAAGTGATTAGAACGGAGTGGTGGAGCTCGTGGAGCGGCAGGGAGAATCTCCCACTGCTCCCACAGTTTCTCTCTTTTCTCTCTTCTCTCTCTAGGGTTTTCTCTGAAATTCGTATGGCTGCCATGAGAGAGGGTTTAAGGTCCTTATATAGCCTAAAAACTAACCGAAATAGACTCTAGGTCAAAGTATACTTAAGTTATAACCAAAGCGGAACTTTTCCAGCTCAACGGAGGACTTCTGGCGGGTCTCCTCGAGCCAAAGGTCAGACTTAAGCTCACCGACACTGGATCTATGATTAGTTAAGTTTTCATTTTGGTCGGGATTCCAGATCACGCGTGGCGGACCAGTTTCAGTTCAACGGTCAGCGGATCTCAATCGGAGATTCCGAGTACATGTAAATGTGTATGAAATTTCTCCTGATCCGAGGGTGTAATTTGGTCTGATTCTGACGGTCTGGTTGCTTAAAACTGATTCGCAAGCAACACGTGCCAGATTACTATTCAAGATATTTATTTTGTAAAGAAAACAAGTGTTTTCACACTCTCTCGCTCCGGACTCAGGCGAACAGCCGTGGGACACTGTCTGGATTTGATTTCCGAGATGGTTGTCAAGCCCAGCGAGGCGGTCCTAATTCATTAACTTCGTGTTAATCAGACTTCAGACGTGCGGTTCAGATCCGATACGGAGTTTCGAGATGCTCCCGAGAGCAGACGGGTAATGAGATTGATCCTAGATTTTAGGGTACCCTAGCGTCAATGATTCTACAAGTTTTGGGTTTTGCAGATCGTATTTAAAGTGATTGGTGCTAATTTCACAGGTACTCTAGTTTAATACTGGCTATTTCTCACCTAATTTCTAAAGGATTTAGTCCTGAGTGATATCGGTTTGGGGTGATACTTAGACCTTTGTAGAAATGTTTAGTTTAAGTATTGTTCTTCATCACCTAAACTTTAAGATAATGTCTAATGTGAAAGTACTTAGAAGGATTTAAGGAACGAGGTAGTGAAAGGTGAGATTTGTGAAGAAAATGGTTTGAAAAGGAATTTGAGGCTTTAATTGAGTGTTTGAGAAGTTAAACCGGTGTTAGGATTGACCCATCGCCTAAGGTCGTCTAATTCCAGGTTGGGAAAAATCCGAGCTGTTACAATCTACCCCCCTTAAAACAAAATTTCATCCCCGAAATTGCCTAAGGAAATAAGGAAAGATTTTATTATTTCATTTGTCTAAAACTTATTGTTTTCAAGTCTCTATGCGCGGTAGGGTGTATATTAGCCTGGTTCATTTTGGTCTACCCCCCCTTAAAACTTATTTTTTTATCCATTTCTCATACCCTGATGGTTTGCTACAATTTATTTATGTACCTATTTGGAGTCTTGACGACAATTCCCCAACAATTTAGAGTAACATAGCTATTTTCATTGTTTGACCACACGGAGAGACGGCTATAGTGGGCTTGATCCCGATACATCGATCATCTACCGGGCCAAGGTAGGAAGCTCATCGTATCCCTTCCGAATCCTGGTGGATCCTGGTCTTCTGCTCGGCCAAGCAGTGAGTCCATTGGAAGTCACCCAGGATTGAGAATTGGGTCAAGCCGCGAATGCTTCGCAGTTTATATTTCAGTAACTCCGTAGTCCGATCACTCTAAAAACTTAGGGAATGCCCACCACAGGAAGGTTCAAATTGTCTATTTCTAAGGTTGCCCTTTAGGTCTTAGTCTAAGAGAGTCCTCGTTATTATCTATGTCAAAGGAAATGGTGAATCAAATCTTACTAGATCATCCTAAAACGGTTTCTCATAGTAGAACTTGCTAGGGCTTCTATAATGTTCGTATTCAACGAGCACAGCTTCGATCCTGGGCCAGTGGGGCAAGGGTCCACTATGCCTCCGCTGCGCCACCCAGATCAAAAGTGTAGTAGTTGACCTAACTAGATTAGGCTCATAATGTGCTACCCCCCTTAAAAATTTATTTTTCACCCTCAAGGCTCAAGATTTATGTCCTGCTCCGTACATCGAAACAAGGTGTAATTTAGGACCTATCCTTGACACGAATGGGTCTCGCTCCAACTGACTTAAGCCGACTAACTAAGTCTATCATTCAATTGGCTTAGCATAATTAATTTGTCTTTCCTTAGCTTAACCAGTAGTCTAGTCTTAATTTAGGAGTAGTGGTATCCTCTAGGTGTAATCCAAAATCTATGCTTATACATTAGATAATTTCACTTCATTTCTAATACAAGGAAGGGTTTTATCACTTAGGGTCAAAGTTGTCTAATTGGAATTGAGTTGCCTGTAGTTGAATTTAACTACGCCCGAGCATTTCACATATGCTCATACTAACTAAGGGGGTTCTAGAATTCATATCCTTAATTTGTTGGATTCCCTATATTGTCAGGTCTGTCGAAGCACCGCTCTAGGTCCAAACTCTATGGCCTATTTGTCAAACAACCATTTACTATAAAAGCTTAAACTGTCAGAGTGTAGTGGGTTAATGTATATCAAGGGACTATCACTTCAACACTATTTGGCCAGTGGTCTTAAGTTGTATTAAATGGGACTGCATTACTAATCCTACCTTGGGGATTGGGAATGGCATGTTTGGTAGGAGGGTGAGAGGGGATTAAAATTAATGGTATAGGCTTTGGAAAATGAGCCTTGTGTCGGAAAGTGTGAGATGGGATTTCCAAATCCCAGGATAATGAATTTCTAAGTGTACTTAGGAAGGGAATTTCAGAATTTACTTTTAATTGTACACACTTCAAACATGGTATTGGAAAACATGGGATACACCAATCTAGGAACCATACCCTACACGTACATTTATTATTACTTATACAATTCTATCCACCTTAAACTCACCTAATACAGTTGGCCGAAAGGGCCTTAAACGTTCCAACTTTCGGAGGTTGTGAAGAAGACGGTGGGAATGGAGGAAAAGGCCGTATTCAACTCGAATAAGGCCATGGGGAGTGAAGGAAAAAGGGGAAAGATGGCTGGAGTTTTTGGTTCTCCACGAACTTGGGTCTTCAACAGACGTTGTAGGGGCCCAAAAGATAGGGGTTTAAGGAAGAGAATGGAGAGAACAGGTGGGTGAGGAAGCTGACACGAGTTTTGAGCTCCAAGTGGGCGTGTGGGGGTCCAAATGAGAGAAACGAAGAGGGAGAGGAGAAGAGGGCTACAATGCACGATGGGAGTGGGTAGGTTGTGGTCGAAATCAATAGGGAGGATGATCGGAAGGGTGATTTTGAAGAGAAACAGCTAGGTTGGAGAAAGAAAATGGCTTGGAGGGAAGATTTGTGAAGGAAGTAGGGTTTCGGGAGGGTTTCGATGGATGGGACACACATCAGGGGGGTCCCACAACCCCCAAACTTGGTCGGCCCGAGCCGCGGGCCTGGCCCATCAAAAAAAGCAGCGAGGCCTCGCCAAAAAAATTTGGATTTTGCAAAAGGGGCCCCCATGGTCGTGTTCCTCCAGTCCCCTAGGCCCCAAAAAACACTGGGTCCCACCTTGGATCCCTCTGGAAGTACTACGTTTGGCCCCCCGACCCCGATTCGCTCCATTTCGGGTAGTTCGGGACAAATTAGACGTAGTTTGCAATCCGGAATGTGTTATCTGACGTAAAATATATGAATTTGGGGTAGAACGGGCTAATGAAGCCAACCAACCCAGCTATGTAGGGTTGCGCTGCCCAGAATTCTGAAAAAACCCTCCGATTGATGGTCGTTTCCCCGTTTCAATTTCGTTTTGCTAAAAAAAGTAGTTTTGGTTTAATTACTCTTCATCTGTCGGGCTTTAGGAGTTATGCCCATCATGAAAAGGACTTAGAATAATTAGGAGAACGGTTTGGTGAAGCTAAATAGGACACTTATTATTTTTAGCCGAAAACCTTGCGCACTAGTAGACACCATGACCTTAGTAAGTCGCGAATGCTAAGAGTCTTATTTGTAGTTCGATTTTGATTTCTTTCCCATTAATTGGTATCCCTATTTAAAGGGTTGTGAACTCATTGTTAGTCATTCATTAATCAATTTCGAATATATTAGAATTTATTTCTATTTTCTGCTTTTCTTTCCTCGTGGATTCGAGGAGTCTCTGTGAGGAGTCCAGAGAAGCTCCGAGGATTCGGAGTAGTTATCATCATCACTCTTATCCCGTATTCTACCGATTTTCAACGGTTGGGGTGAGGTGGATTGTAATCTAGAATCATCTATAGACGGCCTAGGAATGTTTTAAGGTCGACCCGTGCGACCATGGTTGAATACGGACTCGATTTTGGCGTTCATCTTTAGTGAACTTCGCCGATTGGCGAAATCGGGATACCTATGACTGTTTCTATATTCCGTCGCTCCCTCCTAAGTCAGAGTACGTCAGTGTGCATCGTGTGACCATAACCTAGGTCCGGTTTAATCCAAATCATGCTCTGATACCAACTGTAACATCTTGAAAAATCGTGGGTCGAGCATAACTCAACACCCGAGTTCCAGAACATCACTTATGCAACATAGATAATGATGATTAAATGTTGTCTGCATTAATGTAGTGAACATGAGTGAGATTAAGCCAAAACAGCATATCATACTCCAAAGACAGTTAAATTGCAAGCGGAAGACTGTGATAGATATATAAAATATATAAAAATAGTGGCGAGTCTCCAGAGTGTGATAAAGTTAC
The DNA here is from genome assembly GCA_021015155.1 of Magnolia officinalis. Lineage (NCBI taxonomy): Eukaryota > Viridiplantae > Streptophyta > Magnoliopsida > Magnoliales > Magnoliaceae > Magnolia > Magnolia officinalis. The sequence continues at coordinate 20,533 of JAJHSJ010001968.1, read as the reverse complement.
CAGGTTAATGAATTACAAGTACAGTTCAAATTATACCAAATGTGTAGTGTCATCTAGTCAACATCCCTGTAACCCCGTCGATCAACGCACGACTCACATGAAGCCGCCCGAAAACCACATATACGAGAAAGCATCCTCGTCGTCACAAAAGTCTGGCTCCGCCTCAAGAGTAGCGTCGCCATCTGCAATCAGACAAAGTCTGGTGGGTGTTCGGAACACCGTCCCGTAACGTGGGAGTGAGTGATCAACTCAGTGGAATAATAAAGCATAGGTTAACATGTTATCAATTCAGTCAAGCAGTAATGATAAAGCAGTAAAATCAAACACTCCTAACTACTCTTATTAATGCAAGTATGAATGCAGTCATGATATATGCCCTCACCACACCCTCCCTCGTGCGACACCATCTCACGTTCGCGGCATGCTTTCATCCCTCAGTGCTCCACATCTTCCATGCACATGCAATGCATGATGAGCATGATTACCGAGTTATTATTAGTCCACTTCAAACAACGGGATTGGGAAACTAAGGTACCTCCCTTGTATCATTCCCAAACATGATCCATTCTAGGGTCGTCAGTCCTAGTTAATCTCAGACGATGGTGTGTTTTCTAGGTCACTGCAAAGGCTGTCAGGGCTGTTACGCACAAAGGTTACACCACTCCCCCATCACCTCTTTAACGATTCATCACTATACAGAAACAGGCCTAGTTCATACTCTATACACCGCGGAAAAACTCTAAGGCTCACCGCAGTTTCAGAGTATGCTCGAGGTCACTACAAAGGGCTGTCAGGGCCGTTGCTCGCATTCGTTGCACCACTCCCCCATCACCTTATCAATGTAGGCCGACAACACGAATATAGTGTCCCATACCACCATAATCGGCTCACGAGTTTGGTTGTTCACTGGTCACTACGGGGAGGCACGTGGCCCCAGCGTAGGCCGACAGCTCGACCACGGTATCCCATACCACCATGCCCGGCTCATGAGTCTTAGCGGATCGAGGTACTGTGGTTAAAAGGGATTTCACTGGTAAGTTTGGTACCCTAGGTTCAAGCAGTAGCGTCCAAACATGGTGAACATACTTAAGACAGATCGGGTTGCTTGACGAGCTCGGCTAGCTCGAGCGCACAACAAGTTGAATGACATGAAGTGCATAAGCACTTCGCGTGGCCAACCACTATCGCCAACCGAAGTACGACTCGAGTTCGTCGAACACATCTAACGTGGCAAATGAATCACAGCCACGAATTCAATTCTGGTACCGATTGTCTGGACTATAATCATAGCCCCAAACACAATCAATTGCAGATAGATAAAGCAGTAATGGATCAAGATTCAAATCATACAATTAAAGTTTAGTATTATCCATTTAGGGCTGCCAGGGCTGTTGCACGCATTTGTCGCTCCACTCCCCCATCACCCATGACGGATCATACAACGTAAACATGAATTTAAACATATGCATTACACTGATAAAATTATACATTCGATTGAGCATGTTATGAAGCACAACACAAGCATGAGTTTGTACATGTTCAATTCCTAATCACACAGCTATCCAAGGAAATCATACACATAGTTAAAGGAGTTGAGAATCATATCTCAACACCCTTAAACATTACAATTTACTAACTACTACTCATTCAAACATTTCAACAAACACTTTAAAATACATACATCAACATACATAACATATGTTGATCACATAGGCATTAGGCCAAATCCTTTCACTAGAGAGTTGCCCCAATCATAACACGCATACCCACGACGGATAGTCATGGCAAGCAGGAATCCAAGTTCCATATTCATTCAGTCATTTCCACGAACACTTGGGCCACACATTTTAGCATATATAGTGTATTTTGGCCGTGGCATGATTTAGGGCAAATCCTTTCGTCAAAGGGGTATCGCCAATACAACAACCATATATCCATGACAATTAGTCATGGCGAGCACGAATGAGAATTCTATACTCATTCAGCCATTTTCACAAACACTTAGAATACACTATTACAACATACATGGTGTATGTTAGCAAAACATGTATTAGGGCTATCCTTTCGCCAAGCAAGTATTTTACGCATATATAATATATTGATACAACAAATAAACATGGCAACCACATCTCTAAAATATATATGTATATGGTACTTTTTACAATACAGTATTTCTACGTACATAGTGTATATTAGTAAAACATGTATTTGGGCGAATCCTTTCGCCAAATAAGTATTTTATCCATATATCGTATATTCATACAACAAATAATCATGTCAAACACATTTCCAAAATTTATACGTATACGATATTTTCTACGAATACCTAGAATATGTAAAATTCCATAATCTACATCTTTAATCGAAACAGAAAACAGAAAGCACTTTGTACATGTGCAATTGCATGCAGATCATGAATCTATCATTATCTGACATTGAAAGTGTTGAAAACCATAACCTATACACCTAAAGTCCACACCTTTTGTCGTAGAATTGTAACGGAGACGATAGGTTCGCTAAGCTTTCGTATATGGCAGTTTGGCAACCTATAGAACGGAATAGGTTAGCTATTTCATAACCTACAACAATCAAAACCCCAAATCAGTTTAGGGTTAGGGTTTCTTACCTAGAAACGGAGTTAAAATTGCTGGAAAAGTGATTAGAATGGACTGGTGGAGCTAGTGGAGCGACAGGGAAGGATGACAGGGAGAATCTCCCACTGCACCCACACTTTCTCTCTTTTCTCTATTCTCTCTCTAGGGTTTTCTCTCAAATTTGTATGGCTGCCATGAGAGAGGGTTTAAGGTCCTTATATAGCCTAAAAACTAACCGAAATAGACTCCAGGTCAAAGTATACTTAGGTTATAACCAAAGCAGGACTTTTCCAGCTCAACGGAGGACTTCTGGCGGGCCTCCTTGAGCCAAAGGTCGGACTTAAGCTCACCGACACCAGATCTACGATTAGTTAAGTTTTCGTTTCGGTCAGGATTCCAGATCACGCATGGCGGACAGTTTCAGTTCAACGGTCAGCGGATCTCGATCGGAGATTCCGAGTACATGTAAATGTGTATGAAATTTCTCCTGATCCGAGAGTGTAATTTGGTCTGATTCTGACGGTCTGGTTGCTAAAACTGATCCGCAAGCAACACGTGCCAGATTACTATTCAAGATATTTATTTTGTAAAGAAAACAAGTGTTTTCACACTCTCTCACTCCGGACTCAAGCGAACAGCCGTGGGACACTGTCTGGATTTGATTTCCGAGATGGTTGTCAAGCCCGGCGAGGCGGTCCTAATTCCTTAACTTCGTGTTAATCGGACTTCCGACGTGCGGTCCAGATCCGATACGGAGTTTCGAGATGCTCCCGAGAGCCAACGGGTAATGAGATTGATCCTAGATTTTAGGGTACCCTAGCGTCAATGATTCTACAAGTTTTGGGTTTTGCAGATCGTATTTAAAGTGATTGGTACTAATTTCAAAGGTACTCTAGTTTAACACTGACTATTTCTCACCTAATTTCTAAAGGATTTAGTCCTAAGTGATATCGGTCTGGGGTGGTACTTAGACCTTTGTAGCAATGTTTAGTTTAAGTATTGTTCTTCATCACCTAAACTTTAAGATAATGTCTAATGTGAAAGTACTTAGAAGGATTTAAGGAACGAGGTAGTGAAAGGTGAGATTTGTGAAGAAAATGGTTTGAAAAGGAATTTGAGGCTTTAATTGTGTGTTTGAGAAGTTAAACCGGTGTTAGGATTAACCCATCGCCTAAGGTCGTCTAATTCCAGGTTGGGAAGAATTCGAGCTGTTACAAGCACCTCGGAGAAAAATAGTCCACAGTCGCTGGACTTTGAGTCGTGCCACGACTCGACTCCACGACTAGTCGACCACCAGCCTTCGACCGTTCGAGCAGGGCTCACAACCGGTCGACAACGGGTAAAAAATACCCATCAACACATACATCATGGCGACACCACAGAAGTTTGACATCAGTTAGGTGTCTGGCCAGCTAAACCACATGAGTAAAATTGCACTTAAAACCTATAAGGTCATGCATCATGCCTTCCTTAAATTTTGATCCAGTTGATTTGTGTATATTCCTTTCAACCTAGTGATTTGCAGAAAGGGTTTGATGAAATATACACACCATGGTAGCCCCACACACATCTATGGTTGGGATGCAGTTAGGATGAGCTCAACCCTAGCCAATAGTTGGTGTCAAAGCTCTGTGGGCCTACCATGGTGTATGTGTTTTATACACACCCACCATACATTTCCAGCTCAATTTAGGGCTCACCCTTTCCATACATTTTCCAACTCAGCATGAGCCAAAAAATGATGCAGATCTAAAGCTTAAGTGGAACTCACTGTTGGACACCATGGGGATCGAATGCTTACGGTTAAAAACTTTCTTGGGCCATTAAAGTTTTGGATCAAGCTACTTAAAGTTTCGGATCAAGCTACTTTTTGTGTTTTCCATCATCCAAGGTTATGTGACTTTATGAACAAGTTGGATGACAAATAAATAGCAGTGGGCCTCCAAAAAGTTTTGGATGGAAAGCATTCAATCTCCACTGTTTCCTGTGATGTGGTCTACTTAAGCTTTGGATCTACTTCATTTTTTGGGCTCATGCCCTAAAATGAGCTGAGAAAAATGGATTTATGGCATGGATAAAATAATAGATCATGGTGGGGCTCACAACTATCTGGCTGGTGTTGGGTGTTGAAAAAGTCTTAAATCTGATTTTGGGTGTTGCTCAACTGGTCGTGGGTCAGCCACGACCGATCGTGGGAGCCGCTCGATTCAAAGTCTAGCAACTTGGGATTTTTGGTGTCCGAGCTGCTCGACCCGTCGTAGGGATGTCTCAACCGGTCGTAGGGGTCCTATGACCAGTTGTAGCCTCGGCTCGACTAGTCGTAGTTACGCAGATTCGTTTCCGAATCTAATGTGGACTGCGGAAATATGAGTCAGTCTTTCGCAAGGTGCGAAAGGAAGTTGCCTAAACTATAATTAGGGGTCCCTAGGATTTTTCTAGTAAGGATGGGAAATAATTTTAAGGCTTCTTAAAGATATTTTAAAGGGTTCTAGGGTTATCAAAGGGTGTAGTAAGGGTGAGATTCGAGGTTGTTCGAATAGGGTAAGTCCTCTCTCTTTGTAATTGATGCTTTCATAGTGGACTTATGTCGCTTTGTGCCATGGTTTTTTTTTTCGCAAGGGTTTTCCACATTAAATCTGCGTGTTCTCTTGTGTGCTTGGTGCCATTGTATTGCTATCCTAAATCTAGATCTGTGTGATTCTGCAGGCCAAAATCCCAATAAGTGGTATCAGAGCAGTCGTTGGGGCATAAATCTGAATCTGAGGGATTAGTAATAATGGGAAGCACTAGGTATGATATTGAGAAGTACTCAGGGAAAAATAATTTTGAGTTATGGAAGATCAAGATGATGAGTTCCTTAATCAAGCAAGGCGAAGATGGTGCTCTTGAGGAGCGAAAGTTTACTATGACTGATGATGAGTGGAATACTCTTGATAAGAAGGCTTTATCATCGATCCGTTTATATCTCACGGATGAGGTTCTCTACAACGTCATGAGGGAGAAAACTGCGGATAAGTTATGGGCGAAGTTAGAAGATGTTTATGTGAAAAAATCCTCTGAAAATCACCTACACTTGAAGCGGCAGTGGTATAACTTCAAGATGGCAGAGAGTGGAGATCTGGAGGCTCACATCAGCAACTTTAATAAATTAGTTTACAAATTGCTAAATATGGAGGAAGTGATGAAAGATGAAGAACAAGCATGTATGTTGCTGAATTCTCTTCCGGCGTCTTATGAGTAATTCAAGGACACAATGTGCTTAACGAATACCCTGAGTGTCGACACCGTTATCTCGGCCCTTCAAGGAAAGGCTATGAGAAAGCTTAACGTTGACATGGGGATATCTTCTGAGGCACTACTTACAAGGGGGAGGAACTCTGAACAAGGTACAGGTTCTTCAGGTTCTAGATCCAAATCCAGGGGCAAGGGCAAAGGAAAGGTAAAGTGCTGGAACTGTAGGAAGGTAGGACATGGGAAGAAGGATTGTGAAAATCCTAAATCAAAGAGAGAAGATTCTGATGCTTCGTACAGAGAGGTTAATGCTGCCATGTCAGATGGATCGAGTAGATGTGATGGTGATGTTTTATCTGTATCTTGGCTCAGACGGTCAGACGATGATCGTAAGAACGAGTGGATGCTAGATACAAGGACATCTTTTCACATGACTCATCATCGAAGTTGGTTCACCAGATATAGGGAGTACGATGGTGGACAGGTATTTATGGGCAATGACATTGCTTGTAATGTCGTAGTTGTTGGTTCGGTATGCATAAGGATGTTTGATGGGGTGGAGCGTACCTTGACTGATGTCAGGCACGTTCCTGATTTGAAGTAGAATCTGATTTCTCTTGGTGTGCTTGAGGCAAAAGGATGCAAGTACATAGCTATTGATGGTGATCTTAAAGTATCTAAGGGGGCACGGGTAATCATGAAAGTGCAATGACTCGGTAACTTGTACAGGTTGATTGGGAGCACTTCAAAAGGTGGAGCTGCAGTGGATGTAGTGGATTCCACATCTGCACGTGTGTGACATGTTAGGCATGGCCACATGAGCGGGCAAGACAGGAAAGCTGAGACATGCGGACAGGGATACAGAGCAGGTGGAGCAGCCACCTGTGAGAATAATCATACGGCATGATCGCAGGATATCGACGTGGTACATGGACGACTCCAATATTGCAGAGGATTCATTTTCTATTCTGATAGCTCTAGGTGAGCCTGGTGCTGAGAAGTGGAAGGTGACTATGGGCAATGTGATGGATTCGTTGTACCAGACCGACATATGAGAACGGGTGGAGCTTCCAGTGAGCCGGAAAGCCGTTGGATGCAGGTGGATCTTCAGGAGGACACTGCAGGGTTATGCTTAGAGAGAAGGGATCGACTTCTCAGAGATATTCGCGCTGACGGTACAGCAAGTGTCTATTAGATCCGTGATTGGTGCTGGTTGGCCAATGTGATTTTGAGCTGGAAGGATGGATGTGGAGTCTGTACTTCGGCAAGGGAAAGTGAAGTGCAGATCTACATGAAGCAACCAGAGAGGTTCGAAGCTAAAGCGACTGAGAAAAGACTTTACGGGAGGTCGTGGTTTGACCTGTCGCTTAGGTAGTGGTTTGATTCCTTCATGGTGAGTTAAGAATTGATGACATGTAGATTGTCAATTATGACATGTTTGAAATTAATGTACTGAAGACTCGATAAGTGGGACATTCAGGATGAAGGATCGGGGGGCTGCAAAGATGGTTCTTGGCATTGAAACTGAAGGAGGAGTAGGCTTTGGTAATCACAGGAGAAATACCTTGTGTGTAGATATTGATCAAGGATGTGATGGGCCAGGTAAAGCCGGAGAGCGTTCCCTACGCATCTCTCCTCAAGTTTTCCTCAGGACATGTCCCAAAACAGATGAAGAAAAGCAGGATATCTCATGAACCTTATTCGAATGCGGTTGACAGTGTATGCCATGGTCTGGATTAGACCGGTTATTTCATAGGCTATCAGTGTTGTGAGCAAGTACCCCGACAAGAAATATTGGGTAGTAGTGAGATGGTAAGAAGACTACGTCTTTACTTTTGGAGAAGAGAGGAGCAAAGTTGGTTGGGTATGCGGATTCAGATTTAGCAGACATGCTCACCAAGGTCATTCCTATAAAGAAGTTTAAGTTCTGTGTAACTTCTCTGGGTTTGGCGATGGCGTAAAAGAAGGACGGAGTGTGCATGAGAAGCGTTGATTGAAGCTATGATGCGATGAAAAGATAAGAGAAGAGGTCAATGAGCTACATGATTGAAGATTGAAGACTTGGTGGAGATTGTTGAAAAAGTCTTAAATCTGATTTTGGGTGTTGCTCGACCGGTCGTGGGTCAGCCACGACCGGTCGTGGGAGCCGCTCGACTAAAAGTCCAGTGACTTGGGATTTTTGGTGTCCGGGCTGCTCGACCGGTCGTAAGGATGTCTCGACCGGTTGTAGGGGTCCTACGACCAGTCGTAGCCTCGGCTCGACTAGTCGTAGTTACGCAGATTCGTTTCCGAATCTGATGTGGACTACGGAAATTTGAGTCAGTCTTTCGCAAGGTGCGAAAGGAAGTTGCCTAAACTATAAATAGGGGTCCCTAGGGTTTTTCTAGTAAGGATGAGAAATAATTCTAAGGCTTTCCTAAAGGTATTCTAAAGGGTTCTAGGGTTATCAAAGGGTGTAGCAAGGGTGAGATTCGAGGTTGTTCGAATCGGGTAAGTCCTCTCTCTTTGCAATTGATGCTTTCATAGTGGAATTCTGTCGCTTTGTGCCGTGGTTTTTTTTTTTTTTTTTTTTTTTTTTTTTTTCCGGTAAGGGTTTCCCACATTAAATCTGCGTGTTCTCTTGTGTGCTGCCATTGTATTGTTATCCTAGATCTAGATCTATGTGATTCCGCAGGCCAAAATCCCAACATTGGGTTCATCAGCCAAACCACGTCCCTATGGTTGGCGTCCCAATTCCATTGTTCCCTGTGGTGTGGCCCACTGCAGAGTAGGGCACAAGGTTTTGGATCAAGCTAATATTTGTGTTTCCATTCTTCCAGATCTGTGTAGCCTTGTGAACATGTTATATGGCAAATAAACATAAGGGATAACCCTTAGGAAGGTTTTAATAGAGCAGTGCCATTGTTCCCACTCTTTCCAATGGTGTGGTCCAGTTGAGATTTTAATCTTCTTTATTTTTTTTAGGACCATGTCCTAAAATGAGCTGGAAAACTAATGAACAGTGTCTATATACAGGTAGACCCACACCCACTAACGTGTTACCCGGATAACCCCATTCCGCTTCCTCCCGTCACGCTAGAAAATATCCCGATAATAGTCGTGGGAAAAAAGTTAGGCCAATCTGTTTCGCAATATCTTGAAATTTCAGCTCCAACTACAGTTACCGGAGAAAGTTCTCAGCCTTGAAAAAGACATTTTCCGAAAAAAATATATTTGAAATTCAGGTATAACAACGAAAGTGCCCGAAGAAAAATCTTGGATTCGGTCACGTCAGGGTATGATCAAGTTCGGTCAGGCCGTGGTTGTGGGCCCACCTTGATGTATGTGTTTGGATGTCCATGTTGTCTATCCGTTTTATCATATCATTGTAGATTGTGAAACCAAAAATAAAGAAGATGAAAAATCTCAGGTGGACCACACCGTATGAGACTGGCTATTGATAATTAAAACTTCCCGTGAGCCACGGGAGTTTTGGATCAAGCTGATATTTGTGTTTTACCTTTGTCCAGGTTTTTGTGACCTTATCAACAGGTTTAATGATATTTGTGTTTTACCTTCATCCAGGTTTTTGTGACCTTATCAAGAGGCTCAATGGAAAATAAACATCGGGTAGGCCTTAGAAAGTTTTTAATGGTGGGCATTAAATCATCACAATTTCCTGCATCGGGGTCTTCTGAGTCCTGGATCTGCTTATTTTTTTTGTCTCATGTCCTCAAATGAGCTAAAAAGATGGATGGACGGCATGTATATACAAAACATAAATCTAAGTGGGCTCCATAGTCAAGACCTTACGGAACTCATGTTGATCCGAACTCGGGGAAGCGGACTGCGTCCTGCCCCGCCCGTATCTAGCCTCAAATGGGCAGTTCCGTGGGCAGGCCCACAGTGATTTATCTATTTATCCGCCCTGTCCATCCCTTCTCTCATATCATTTTAAGGTACACGCACAAAAATGAAGAAGATCCAACACTTAAGTGGACCACACCAAATGATAAGCTTGTGTTGCATTAAATGCACAAAGCATTAAGCGCTAGTTACATTAAATGCAAGGATCATCTATGGCGTGGCCTAACTGGCCATGGGATCTGCCTCATTTTTTAGCACATAGATTGAGAGAAGGAATGGACGGCAGGGATAAACAAATACATAATGGTGGGCCTGGCCACTGAACTGACGTTGAAGACTAGATACAAGTAGGGTTACGACGCAATCCGCTGCACTATGCATGTTTTATGTGAAGAGGAAAAAAGAACAAAAAAAGAAGAAAACCAAAGAGTAGAAATTTCAGCTCCTACAAGCTAGAAGATCGTTGGGTACATCGAAGAAATCCATGCCACTAATCAGGTGGTCGTTCTTGCACTGTATATCTGTCCGTTTGCATGAAAGCTAATAATAGGGCACACGTAACTTTACCAGAGTTGCATAGTGTATCTGAGGTATGTGGAGATATCTAAAGATGATTTTGCAGTGAAACAACCGACAGCTATTGATTGATGCCATGTCATTTGCAAAGTATGGGCGATGGAGCAAAACGTGGTCAAGTCGAAGCTTGGAGTGTTTATAAGACAGATGACAGGCTTAAAATGAGAGTTATAGCAACTGTCAGAATGTTGAAAGCATCTTGATGATCACTTTAAGGTTATAAATTGCAAGAGAATTCAGCAGAAAAAAAGTGTCTCAAACTAACCAAATTAAATCAAATCTATATTTCAATTACTATATGTTCCTTAGCATTTTTTATTATTTACATTCCTTAGTGTAATTTGTAGCATTAATCAATTAGTTATTACCCTTAGATTATTTGTCATTTGCATTCCTTGGTGTAATCTATAACAGTAATCAAGTAGTTATTATCCTTCTCATTATTTGTCATATATATATATTCTTTAGTGTAACCTATAACAGTAATTAAGTAGTTGTTAACCTTAGTTATAATTAGAGTCTATGCTCATACGTTGGATTCAATTCAAGTATCATGTAAAATCTCCATTTAGAAAGGCACTCTGCAGTTACTCTCCGTAACCGATTGTAAGAATTTTCTTTTCGTTTTATTTGTAATATTAAAATAAAAATAAAAATCCTTTCGTACGGAAGGCAGAGGTGTAGACCATTTTCAGAGGATGAACCCCACCATCCGATAATCACATAATCATCTCAAGTAACGTTGTCTAAGTGGTTGAATAGGCGACCAATCTTATTCAATCTCAGTCACATACAATCGATTTCCAACGTATCTTCCTATTTTGGTACTTGGGATCGTAGTTGTTCAGTTTGAATTGAGCCGCACATTCAATTTTTGCACGCTTGCAAAAATCATATGACCAAAATTGAAATTAAAAAAATGGACAACAACATATTTTGGCACGCTCGGTGGGACCATCTCTAGTTTACTTACCAATGTGACATTGCAAACTTATCAGTCATAAATATAAATAAAAGAAGCCATTGAATTAATGGGGTTGAACCCTCGAACCAACCGCACCACCTCTAATAGAAGACGTGCAGGTTCAAATAGCCCCCGAATCATTGAATTTAAATACTAGTCTGGCACTTAGTCCCGTCAACAAAGAGGAGACATCGAACTCTCGAACCACTTTTCTTGAAGAGATAACGGTCAGACTTCGGAATATGCAACTAAGTATTCAGAATGTTTCGGGATATGGGAGAGCTCAGTCAAAGTTGGTATACGCCCAAGCCAAGCAATTCTGTGTTCATAATGGGGATGTTAACAAATGGATGGATAACCAATTCGAAGCCATACATCAATTGATGGCCATCATTACCGAAAGACCACCTACGACAACGCAATATAATGTTGAAGGAAGTTCTGTCGGTAACATGCTTCAGCCATCATCAATACCTCCCCTACAGTAGAACACCCCCCTTATTCTGTTCTAAGATGGGTGGAATGCTCTGCCACCCGCTAAGTTCAGGTGACCACAAGGGTTGAATAGAAATTTATCCCTGAAGTTCAGAATCAAGGTATGTAGGGATGACAACATTTCAGGCATTTTTTCCAAAAATCTATTGTTCCACGAGGGACATAACTAGGTAGGTTCTAATCTACTGCCGGATAGTTGAACCTCAACAAATAGATCATGACCAGATATTGCAAATGGTCCAAGAGGTATATAACGCCATGTACTTTTCGGTACTTGGGTATTACCATTTAAATCAAATATAGCATGAATGCACATTAAAACACACATAACCTATAACTTACAAAATGCTTGATTCCCCACAATTCGCCTTTGATTGACCTCTAACTTCTCAATGTAAGATTACATCATCAATGACTATTCAACCCATGATCCAAATCTAGCCGTTGAAGCATGTGGTATCTCACCTAAAAACCTTGAGATTCAGCCAATAAACTCAATCATACATCAATATAACCATCAAGAACATTTTCATCAATCAATCAGATCATCCATTCGTTGATTCTTGAGAACTCTAACTGTCCATGATTAAATTCGAGATCTGGATCGTTAGATTCATCGTTCATCAGATTCACAAGCTTCGGTAAGACGACTTAGGTACCTAATTAAATAGTATAGCTAGTAGATTTTGAAAACAATGGTTTAAGTGTATCCATATTAGCTTAAGAATGTTTAAAAACATTCATGATTGAATATGAGCATGATCTGACCGTCAAATCGTCAGGTATCATTAGGTACGTAGGACACAAAAATCATTTGATGTGGCCCATCCAAACTACAGAAATGCCTTAGTCATGGTTAGGTATAATCGTCAGAGGTGTGGAATCAGAAGAGTGGAGAGGATTTGCCAAATACCTCATCACGGGCCCATAATCACTACAGGTGTACATCAGAGGCGGTACACCTACAGTGCACCAAAATCGGATCCGGGTCAAACCGGATTTGACCCAAGCCCGAAGGAGGAAATCTCCTTCTCCTTTCGAGTTTTCCTGCCAGCGACGAACAATCGTCCGCTCTTTTGATCAGTGGACCACCATCGTCGTCCGTTTGGATGATCCAAACCGTTAATCATGCACGAGCTACAAATTTGACCATACCAAACTTTTCCTACACGTTGAAAGGTGTGTACGTGCCTATAATTTCTGGCACAAACACATTTTCAAAAATGGAAATCCCGCTCTTTTTCTGCCGACGCATTGGAGTCTCTCACTCAATCTTGACCGTCCATCAGAGAAATCCTAACTCTCCTTTCTATGGTTTCTCTAGGGTTTTTCTCTTTCAACCACAAAAGAGAGCTGCGGAAAGAATCTCACTTACTTATAAACTCTCATGCACTGGCACAATCTCAATCATCCCCACAACCATCACTAGACATATCAAGGCCATCCATATGCAATAGATCGTAAGATCATCCGCCCGTTGAGATCTTGTATTGATGGTGGAGTTATGCTTCCCATATAGCGAGCAAACCTACCATCCAATCTTTGGTCATAAACATTGATCAGAGATGATCATATGGTGGGCCAAGGGACCTAAAGTTCATCTATGGTGGTCGTTTGGGCCCATGCAGTTATTAAGCAGCATTTTGGACTCCTTCGAGTAGAATCCTTCAATCTTCCTTAACTGAAACCGTAACTAATCCAGGGATTAGTTGGCATTAGAATCCTCTAGAAGAGGATTAGGAGAGTCTATAGTAGGAAAAATTTTAGGGCATCCTTCACCCGAAATAGAAAATGAGAAAAAGAGAAGGAAAAGAGTGTTTTTTGAGGTGTCGCTTTGAGTTGAGTCAACTCCGTCTGAGTTTCTATCAATTCGGGCTGAGTCTGTGCTCCTCTAAGTCCTTTCAAGAGAGGAAGATGAGCAAAGAAGGGAGATTGAGGACAGAAAAAGATCGAGAGAGAAATTCAGGGAATGCTGGCTCAATTACAAGCAGGATTGACAAGATGCCAGGTCTGTCGAGTCTCGGGACGTGTTGGGCGAGTTTTGTCCAGTCTAGCCAAGTCCAAATCCTCTCTGGTCGAGCAATGAGTGAGAGAGAGAGAGAAGCATAAGGAAGGAAAAGGAAGGAAGCATGAAGAAAGAAGCAGAAAAGGAAGACTAGCAGGGTGAGGATGAGCATGACTCAGTCCGAGTTGCGGTTCGCTGGCTTGACTCGTCTTCACCGAGTTGAGCTGAATTGAGTCAGGTGAGTTTAGTTTGATCCACCACCTTGCTGGACATGAGATTAAAAGAGAAAAGCAAGAAGAAAAAGTGGGGCAAGTCATTGAGTCAACTCGGTTTAAAACCGAGTCAGGTCTTTAACTCACTGACTGGTCAGGTCCAAACCCCGCTGGAATTTCTCAGCAAAAGAAGAAAAAAAAAGAGAAAGGAGAGAGAGAGAGAGAGAGAGAGAGAGAGAGAGAGAGAGAGGAATATGCAAGAGAGAGAGAGGGGGGAGAGGTAAAGGTAGTAGTAACAAGGAGAAAGAATAGGGCACGAGTTGCTGACTCGACTCGCCTGAGTCACAAGACGGGACTGATGTGTTTGCACCAAGTCCAGAGGGTGCTGGGCTCTCATGAGGAGGCAGGGAAGAAGAAAGGAAAAGGAGAAAGAGAAAAGAAGAAAGTGAAAAGAAGAAGAGAGAAGCTAGGAAGAAGATGTGATGGTGAGTGAAGTTGACTCAACCGAGCCGACGTAGATTAGTCGTTTTACATTCTTTTCACAAATTAGATTCATCATTAATTACTTTTATTATTAACATCATTATTATTTTATTTATTGTTAGTGGTTAGTATCTGTTGGGAAGAAAATATGCTAAGTCCGGAAACTCGGATGGAACGGACCAACTTCACTGATACTACCCGGGATTACCAAGGCAATCATTAGGTCCGAAACAAGGTTGTAAAGTGGAGAGAGTAAGACGGGTTAAGTTAGCTCGGTTGACGAGCTAGCAACGTCAGCATGCGCCGAATAAGGCTTAAAAGCTCATCTCCGCAAAGCCAACCGAGACTCATCTGATTGAGTCGGAATCGGCCGAGCCAAATAAAGGAAAGACGGTGTAAATAAAAACACTGTCCCGGACATCTCGCAAGAGGATCCTTGATCCCGATGGTCTCAGGATCGGATGGAGACCAAAATGGGCCAAAATCAAATCTCCATGATATCAGGAAGAGAATCCCTACACGGCGGGACTCTCCCATATCTATAAATAAAGGACCTCCATTTCTGCAAAAGGTACGGAATTAAAAACTCTATAAATGCCTTCTCTTTAATCTGCAAAGCTGACTTAATCATCGAAGGTTCCCTGGGTTAGATCCAGGGTCTTCGTTCAGTTTATCTCTTGTGCAGGTGACGAGCTTAAGGGAAGGCGCACCATAAATCTGCACCAATAGTTTGGCGCCATCTCTAGGAACCATACGAAAAGCCATTCTCTCATATTCCAATCTGCAAATTGGAAATTGGTTCTTATGGTGATGACTAGAAGGACGGTTCAAGAAGAAGAATTAAATGAGGTCGCGGTCACAGGGCCAGCGGGCGCAAGTGCAGTCCCGGTAGTCTTAAACCTACCCAACAACCGTCAGGGTTCCGCGGCACAACGAGCAACATCTGTTGCAACCAATAACCAACGGAACCGCAATAATGGACGGTTGGATCGGGAGGTTCAGGAAATCTGGTCTGATATGAATGTGCTGAAGCAAATGCTGGAACAGATGTATCATCAACAAATGCAGCCGCCTCCACAAAGGCAGGCAGCACACATCCCAACACCAGCGGTTGATCCTCAGCCTTCTGTTTCACGATCATTCCATCAACTGAGTCAACCCCAGGGTGCTCCCGAGCTAGTGCCAGCTCATTCATTGAGTCAGCCTCAGGGTGCTCCTGAGCCAGCACCGGCTCATTCGGCCACGACCGTCTTGCCCTTTACCGATCTTCGACACGAGATAGATCGGAGGAGGCGCAGCCGACCTCTCGTTGAAGGTATGGTGGACAATGGTGAACCTTGGAAAGCTGACATCCAAGACTTCAAAAGGGAAGTACGGGAAGAAATGGCGAAAGAGATGGCAGACATGAAACAGTGTCAGAATATACTTTCGACCAAATCCGAGGCAAAAGCATCCCCTTTTGTGGAAGAAATAATGCAGGCTCGGTTACCAGAAAGGTTTCGGTTACCTCAAATCACTCCTTTCACTCCCAATCGAGCATATCAAATGCTTCAGAATCTATATGGAGCTGCACAATGCCTCGGATGCCGTGATGTGTCAAGCCATCTCTCTTACGTTAACCGACGTAGCTCGACTTTAGTTCAAATAGCTGAAACCAAGATCCATTGGTCATTTATCGAGCTCAGCGATGCCTTTCTCACCAACTTCATCGGTGGAAAGAAGAAACTGAAGCCCCCCGCACACTTGAACAATATAGTTCAGAGGCAGGGAGAGCTATTGAAAGATTACATCAAGCGCTTCAACTTCAAATCTCTTCAGGTTTGAAAACATTCGGAAGAAACAACACTCAATGCACTCATAAAAGGAGTCAAAGACAAACCATTCCTAGCGTCCTTGGACAAAAACCCGCCAGAGACTCTAGCAGAGTTTATAGCTCGGTCAGACAAATATGCGAACGCCAAAGAAACGCGACTCATGCGTGAATCAGCCTAGAACGTAAAATCCTCGGTCAAAGAGTTGGCCAAAAAAGAAGCCGACTCGACTGGAGGGAAGAAGCGTAAAGATGATTAAGCACGCGATGAACGAAGCTCGGGCAAACGACCAGACCGAAGGTTTTCCACATATACCCCCCTGAATAAGACTTAAGAGCAGGTGCTGATAGAAATCAAAAGTGAAGGCTTCGTCAACTAGCCCAACAAGCTCCGGAGCAATCCCATTCAACGGAATAAGGATAAGTGTTGCCATTATCATCGTGATCATGGGCACAACACAAGTAATTGCTATCATATAAAGGAAGAAATCGAACAACTCATAAAGAGGGTCGACCCAAAGAACATGTGGTGAGAGCTGGAACTGCTGAAGAACGTCCGAGCGAAAATCGGCCTACAGAAGAAATTCAGACTATTGTCGGTGGTCCTCGAGGCGGAGGTTATTCAAACAACGCTTGGAAGAACCATGCCCAAAGCCTCAGCCGACCCGAGTCCAAGCTCATGATTATAGCTCCACCTTCAAAGGAAAAGAAAAGGGAAAAATACTGCATTTCATTTACGAAGGAGGATGGTCGGGGCATCTATCACCCCCATGACGATGCTTTAGTTGTCACTCTCATCATTGCCAACCGAAAATTATTTCGTATACTCGTCGATACAGGTTCATCTACGGATGTATTGTTCGTTCAAGCGTTCGACAAAATGGGAGTTGAACGGTCGGCGTTGCGTTCGGTTCGGACCCCATTGATCGAGTTTTCTGGCGGACAGGTACTCCCTGAGGGGATCACATCATTACCGCTAACTGCTGGAAATTTTCCACATCAGACGACAATAATGGTCGACTTCTTGATCGTCGATCAATCATCGGTTTACAACGCCATACTCGGTCGACCTTCCTTAAGTCTCCTCCAAGTCGTGGTATCTGAAATAGCGGTGAAGACCGCTTGAGTTGAAGTCGAAATATGTCAATATGTACTAGAGGGGGTGAATAAGACTTTTTAAAGATTTATGAGTTATTTAAAAATCCTATTACTCTAATCCTATCATGTATGCAATTTTCAGGATTACTCAAATGTAACTCTACTGGCTTCTAAGCCAAGTAGAGGATCCAATCACAAACTAATCAAGATATAGCAATATGAAACTTAGTCTATGTTGGATGTGACTGTGTGTGTGTGTGTGTGAGATGTGATCAGATATATGAATATGAATACATTGACATGAATCACACATAGAGAAAAGCAATCACAAACACAGTCATTTTGTAGTGGTTTGACGATAAGTCTACTCCACTCCCGGCTGCCGCACTCAACCCTTGAGTGTACCGGATTTCACTAAGGAGGTTTCCCAGGGTTCACCTCTAACCTAAGGTTTTAAATCAGGTTCGCCTTCAACCTTTACACGGAGGTTTCTACTCGGTTCACCTCTAGCCCTGGAGTTTTACTGGTTCACTCCTAACCAGATGTTTATGCTCTCCATAGAGCAAGGGTCCACACAACGCACCCAGGAGTTTTACTGGTTCACTCCTAACCAAATGTTTATGCTCTCCACAGAGCAAGGGTCCACACAACGCACCCACCACGTACACTCCCGTCGGAGGCCTCCTTGAGGACTTCAAAGGGCGATAACCACTTAAGACCCAATCCTAGAAAGGAATGATTGCAAGTGTCCTCTTGGACTTTAGATACTTACAAATAAGTTGATGAGTCCCATTAAGCACAACGCCGAAGATCTCCTCCTCCTTGTTGACGAAGAGTCTTCTGCTCCCTTGATCCGTAACACAAAAGATATACCAAGACTAGGCTTAGGATTGGGTCAAGGTTACGATGGAATCCTACTCTCTAAAGATTTTCTGTTACGCCCTGAAAATCGGGGGTCAAGCAGCAACTCAACACCCGAGTTCCAAAACATCACTTATGCAACATAAATGCTTATGATTGAATGTTGTCTGTGTTAGTGCAATAATCATGAGTGGGATTATACCAAAACAGTAATTCATACTCCAGATCAAGTTATAGAACGCAAGTGGAAGACTGAAAGATGTATATAGATGTATATAAAGCTAGAAACGGTCACAATCGGTCTCCAAAGTATGAATACTTTACTGAGTCACCATATACATGTATTAGTTTCAAAATCAAAATGCCAAAAAAAGTGGTACAACTACAATGGTAAACCCTATAGTCCCATCATCTGAATGGCCTAAGCGAAGCCTCCAGAGAACTGCATGTAGGAGAACTCATCCTGATCATCATAATAATCAGGCTCAGCCTCCTGCGTCTCGTCGATACCTTCATCTAAGACAGAGTCTGGTGGGTGTCCAGAACACCGTCCCGTAATGTGGGAGTGAGTAGCTAACTCAGTGGAACAATAAAGCATAGTTTAACATGTTATCAATTCAGTTAAGCAGTAATGATAAAGCAGTACAATTAAACACTCCTAAATACTCTTATTAATGCAAGTATGAGTGCAGTCATGATGCATACACTCGCCAATGCTCCCTCATGCGGCAACATCTTACGTCTGTGGCATGTGTTCATCCCTCAGCACTCCACATCTTCCAGGCACATGCAGTGCTATGTTATGAGCGTGATTACCGAGTTATTATTAGTCCTTTTCATATAGCAGTATTGGAAAACTAAGGTACCTTCCTTATATCATTCACAATCATTCTAGGGTCATCAATCCTAGATAATCTTATACGATGTACGGTTCTAAGTCGCTGTAAAGGGTTGTTAGGGCTATTACACGCACTCGTTGCACCGCTTCCCCATCACCTTATCAATACAGGCCTAGTTTATACTCTGTTTACTACGGGAAGGCTCGTCGCCTCTCCGCAGATTCAGAGTATACTCGAGGTCACTACAAAGGGCTTGTCACTAATCAGTGTAGGCCGACAGCTCGAATACAGTGTCTCATACCACCGTATTAGGCTCACGAGTCTGGGTTGCTCACTGGTCACTACAGGGAGGCTTGTGGCCCCAGCGTAGGCCGACAGCTCGACCATGGTGTCCCATACCACCATGCCCGGCTCATGAGTCTTAGCGGATCGAGGTACCAAGGTTAACGGGATTACACTGGTAAGTTTGGTACCTTAGGTTCAAGCAGTAGCGTCCAAACATGGTGAACATACATTAGACAGATCGGGTTACTTGACGAGCTCAACTAGCACGAGCACACAACCACCTGAACGACATGAAGTGCATAAGCACTTCGCGTGGCCTAACCACTGTCGCCAACCGAAGTACGACTCGGGTTCGTCAAACACATCTTACGTGGCGGAATGAATCTCAACCACGAACTCAAGTCTGTTACCGATCGTCTGGACTAAATCATAGCCCCAATCACATTCAATCCATAGCCATGAAGCATGTATAGTGGCAAAACATAATTAACAAGTGATTCAAACATGTTGACAAGCATGTTATAAAGCACAATGTAAACAGGAAATACAACACATACATTTCATAAGTGAGCGATTAAATTAAACAACTTGCATGGAGGAAATAATATACATCTTTAAGGTAGTTGAGAATCCTATCTCAACACCTATCTAAAGCACTATCATCTAAGTACTTACTCTTACAAACATTTTCACAAACACTTAGAATACACACTTTTAACATACATAGCGTATACTAGCAAAAACATGTATTAGGGCGGACCCTTTCGCCAAGTAAGTATTATACACATATATAGCATGTTCATACAGTAATTAATCATGGCAAACACGCTTTCAAAATTTGTATGTATACGGTATTTTCTACAAATATACTAAATACACAATTTGTCATAATTTGCATACACAACTGAAATGCAAAACGAACATCAGATTGTGCATGTACAATAACACCCAGATCATGAATCTACCATTATCTGACATTGAAAGCGTTGAAAACCATAACCTATACGTCTATAAGTCCGTACCTTACGCCGTAGAAACGTAACGAATTTAACAGAAACTCTAAGCCTTCGTCAACGTCGATACGACGACCTATATCACAGGGCAAGTCAGCTACTTCGCTACTTGCACCTATAGAAACCTTAAAACAGGTTAGTGTTAGGGTTTTCTTACCTAGAAATGAAGTCGGAATCGCTGAAAAAGCGATTAGATCGTGATGGTTGAGCACGTATAGCAC
>JAJHSJ010000356.1:0-44570 GCA_021015155.1 Magnolia officinalis | reverse complement strand
TCGGCTCAGGGAAATTCCTCGGTTTTCAAGTCAGTCAGAGAGGTATCGAGGCGAACCCTGACAAAATCAAGGCACTCCTCGACATACGTTCGCATCGGACCATCAAGGAAATACAATGCCTTACAGGGCGAGTCGTGGCCCTCGGACGTTTCATATCCAGAGCAACGGACAAATGTCTCCCCTTCTTCCAACAGTTGAAGGGTCATAAGAAGGCAGAATGGACGTCGAGTGCGAACAAGCCTTCAACAACTGAAGCAGTATCGAGCTCGCCCCTGCTATCCAAACCTGAAGAAGTGAGCCTCTGTTCCTCTACCTCGCAGTCTCGCTTGGTCGTCAGTTCGGCCCTGGTCAGGAGATTGGGGCAAAAACCCCCCGTTTATTACGTGAGTAAGGCTATGGTACCGGCAGTGATAAGATACTCGCCCCTGGAGAGGCTAGCGCTTGGCCTCGTTATTTCAGCTCAGAGGTTATATCTATACTTCCAAGCATATTCTGTAATTGTGTTGACCGACTCCCCTCTCAGACAAGTCTCTTCAAAGGCCCAAGGTGTCGGATCGCATGACCAAGTGGGCCATCGAACTTGGTGAGTTCGACATCCAGTTTCGTCCGAAAACGGCAATCAAAGGTCAAGCCGTAGCCGATTTCATTGCCGAATTCACTATACCGAGCACAAAAGAGGTCAGTACGAAGTTGAAAACAGTCCGGCTGATCCCCCAGGTGACAAAGAAGCGGTGTTGTTCCTGGGATGGATCCTCTATGTGGACGGGTCGTCCAATATCAAGGAGGTCGGGGCTGGGATCGTCCTGATCGCGCCAGATTCCACGACCATTCAATATGTAATCAGACTCGGGTTCAAGGCCTCAAACATGAGGCAGAATTATGAAGTTTTGCTAGCCGGACTCCGATGGCGGCAAGTCTAGGTGTCCAATCTCTTCAGGTCTTGTGTGATCTCAGCTGGTAGTAAATCACATCTCTACCGAGTACGTGGCTAAGGAAACAATGATGATTGCTTATCTTGACGAGGCAAGGAAACTGATCGAAGATTTTGAAATTGCATTATCCATCAAATTCCAAGAGTGAAAAATTCATGAGCCGACGGCCTAGCGCGGCTCGCCTCGGCCACAGAAGGAAGATCCCGCAAGTCATCCTCAATGAATTCATAGAGCATCCAAGCATTGACAAAGTC
This sequence comes from Magnolia officinalis, assembly GCA_021015155.1. Taxonomy (NCBI): domain Eukaryota; kingdom Viridiplantae; phylum Streptophyta; class Magnoliopsida; order Magnoliales; family Magnoliaceae; genus Magnolia; species Magnolia officinalis. The sequence continues at coordinate 43,384 of JAJHSJ010000356.1, read as the reverse complement.
GAAAGAGAGGGAAGTCAATCTGGTTCATGCCGTAAAGCTGAATGGACCCAATCTTTAACTACCTCACGTCCGGCAAGATCCCCTCAAATAGGCGAAGCCAGGTGACTGAGGGTCGAGCAGCTTGATATACCATCCTAGATGGCTCCTATACAAGAAAGGACATTCCCAACCCTAACCAAGTGTCTCCGACCTGACAGGTAGTAGAATATGTCATACGGGAGATGCATGAAAGAATCTGTGGAAACCATTTCGGCAGTCGAGCCTTAGCCCTGAAGATACTCCGACAAGATATTTTTGGCTAACTATCAGAGAGGACTCTAAGGACTCGTTCGGAAATGCGATAAATGTCAGCGCTTCGCGGCCGTGCCGAGACAACCGGCGGAAGAAATAACTCCTATGAGCGGCCCTGGGTTCACTCAGTGGGGAACCGACATCATTCGCCCTCTACCTACAGGAAAAGGACAAATCAAGTTCGCCATCGTCGCTGTCGACTACTTCACCAAGTGGGCCGAGGCCGAGCCGGTTGCCAAGATCACAGAACAGAAAGTAGTCGACTTTGTCTGGAAAAAAAAAATCATTTGTCGGTTCGGGATTCCTCGCACCATTGTGTCAGACAATGGCGGCAGTTCGACAACGATAAATTCCGAAGCATGTGTCAGGGACTTGGCATCACAAACGCATATCCTCCTCCCGCCATCCTCAGTCCAACGGACAGGTAGAGGCGATAATAAAAGTCATCAAACACCATCTCAAGACGAAGTTGGAAAAGCGAAAGGCAGTTGGGCCAAGGAATTTCCGTTCGTTCTCTGGGCTTATAGGACCACAGCTCAGTCCTCAACAGGAGAGACTCATTCCACTCTCTTTGGTTCGAAGGCGATGGTGCAGTTAAAATCTCGGTCTCCCCACGGCTCGATGAAGAATACCAAGAAAAACCAGAACTCCGAGTAGATTGCAGCAAACCTGGATTTGCTCGAAAGAAGTTAGAAATGTTTCGAGGCTCCGAGCCGCTGCTCCCATCAAAGGGCGCGTTCTATAATTCAAAGGTTAAGACTAGGCAGTTCTGACCGAGAGACTTGGTCCTTTACGGGTATATCCAGAATATCGCTGAACGGGGGCTGGGACACTCAGCCTAATTGGGAAGGGTAGCTATCGGGTCGTTCGCCTCGACCAAACCAGACTCCTACCACTTGGAAGACCTCGAGGGTCGTCAGCTCCCCCACCCTGAATGCCGAGATATGAAAGTTATCACCCGTGACAGAATAGCCTTAAGGCTCTCAATAATGTACGCCCATGGCGACAGGCCTTTAAGGCCCTCAGCAAGATGTACGCCTCCGAGCGACAAACCTTCAAGGCTCTTAATAAAATTCGCATCTTCGCATCTATATGAACAAATTATCTACTAAGCAAACGTTGTCTCTCACATGCAGGGGCGGACTCAATAAACTAATCCCTTAAAGAAAGGGAGTACATTATCCCACAAAAATTCTACATGACATACCCTCTAAGTCAGGGGTAAAGCCCAAAAACTGACCCGACTCTCTCAACATAAGAGTCGACTCACGAACTAACGGGGTGAAGCGAAAGTTCTCGCCAATTGTGGGACGGGCCGACCCCTTAGGGGTCCGAACTCAACAATAGGCTATAAAGGGCCTCAAACTTACAAGGCAGCATTGAAAGAAGTTGACCACTAAAGGGTCGGCACGGCCACGCCTTAGCGAAAATCGGCAACCACAATCGACAATCAACAATCGAACAGCCAACATCCAAAATTATACTACGGATTAACATATAAAAAATCATCATTCATAAACCTTCACCAGAAGTCAGAGAGTATCAGAAAGAAAAAGTTTCGACTATTTCAAAAATGAGAAAAAAATAATCTAAGCTACGCAGACAGAGGAGCTTGGGTTGTCAGGGGCCTGATCCGGACGGATTTCGTCAGCAGATATCTCTCCAGCTTCTTCGGACATAAGGAGTCAAGGTTAAGGTCAGGATACATGCCCTGTACCGCCTCGTATATACATCGCAGTCGCGGTCGTAAAACTTGGCAGCCCTCGGCGTCCCTCTCCTTTGAAGTTTTGAAGCTTCTTATTGCTGCGGCACACCGCCTCGGCAGAGAAGCTTCGTCCTCAGCCCGTTGAGTCTCCCTCGCCTGCTGAGCGACAGCTAGGGTCTGCTCTTCTGTCGCCTCAACCTTAGTTCGATCAAGGGCCTCACCCAGTCGAGCGTTCTCCTGAGCCAGCGAGTCTGCATGAGTCCTGGCGTGGTCAGCTCGACGGTCGCAGCGTGCCATCAAGCTTTAAAGTCCTCTACGACCCCTTGTAGTCGCAGCTCCCTAGCTTCGAGGTCAGTCGCGACCTCCTGTAGCCGAAGCTCCCTGGCCTTTTCATCTTCAAGCTGCCGACGCAACTCGCCCTGCTCCAGTCGGAGAGAGTCGCCTCGTCCCGCAAGACTCTCACCTCAGCTTTGAGTGCCTCCGCTTCGACGTTTATTTTTCGACACTCGCGCACTCTCTCCCAGGCTAGGAGGAGCCTCAGAACAGACTAAATAAAAGCAAAGACAAGGAAAAAGAAGGTGGCATACAAAAAAGGAGGTTAAAAAATACAATGAGACAGGGAATACCTTTTAAAAGACCGCTGCCAGATCATTCAAGAAGGAGTCATCCGACTTGGAAAGCAGATTGACGATCTCTTCTTCCGGAGCATGTTTGGCCGCCCAGTGATCCAAACAAGACAATAGAAGTCCGACTGTACCTTGCTTCCGCTCGTCCCCACATGCGCACTAGCCTCCCCTCTTTGTGACCCCAGTCCTGCTACCGACCGATGCCTGAGCCTCGGACCCGAGGGCATTCCCTACCTCAAGAGGGGATGGATATCATCGCATTGGCCATCCAAACTGCATCTCCCACTCGGAGGATGAAGGAATGGCTATGCAGGGGGCCGCGACTGCAAGACGAGCCTCCCTCGGTGGGGGGAACGGCGGTGGACGGAAGGGAAGGAGTTATGGTTGTTGGAGGAGTTATGGTTGCCGGAGTCGGTACAATGATAGCTGGAGTTGGAACAATGATTGCTGAAACCCGACTTCAGCAAGCGCCACAATCGCAATTGCAGCGATGAAAGCGGGCAGCTGAAGTTTATAGCGACAGAAACGAAGCTGAGGGGCCCTCTCCGCAAGGAAGTTACTTGCCTCATCCGAACGGTGGTCTTCATCCGGGGCTCGGCCCTCAACATTCCCTCTGTCGTCGGGGTGGCCTTCCTCCTCTAAGAACTAGACGCTTCGGCCATGACTGCGTAAAAACAAAAATCAGCAACGAAACGGATAGTCCGATTCTTTTAGAAGGAACGGAAGGACACACTTATTGAAAGATTGTCGAGAGAGACGGTGACTTGCAAGCCCATACTAATGAAGGTTGACAGCTGTGATCAGGTCCGACCAAGAGCGGAACTCTCCCGATCGCGCCTTAGCCTTGGTTATGCGGTTCTTCTGAGCCGAGTCGAGGAGATGTGTGCCCCCTTGCGAAATCTACAAAGAAAACTCTAGCTCAGTCTGACTGAAGAGGCAACAAAAAATGACGTCATAAAAAAGGAAATCATCAGTCCAACCTGGCTTTTGAAAATTGGGTAGGAACCCGAGTCGTCAGAGTCTGACTTCGGTCGTCGGTGCCTCCTATTCGCCCGCAGCCCAGAACCATTTATTCTTTCAGTCCTTGTTGGAGGACGGAAGATTTCATTACCAGCCATGACCCTTTGCTGCCACGAGTCGCGAAGTAATACCATGGTTCTTGACTATGTGCTTGATCAGGTACAGGACTCATCAGTTCCGCAGGGGTCAGCTCTGAGCTCCCGACTTGACGCTAGAATGTAGGAAGACATTAAAACCCTCTAGGCATTGGGGGTGGAATTGCCAGGGAGATAGTCCGAGGTGGGCTGTAATGGCTCGACGAAGGGAATGCAAAGGAAGTTGAAGCCCGCACTACAGTGCACAGAGAAAAATGGTCACTTCTCCCTAAGTAGGGCGCACCGACATTGTCAAGAGGCTCGAAGGCCCTTATCCGTACGGAGTCCGGGATCTGATACTCTGAGCAGATTCATGCCATTTGAGACTCCGACAGCACAGAGCCTCCTTGGACACCTACCTGATGCCCGCCCACTCGCGGGCATCCTAGTAACCTCGACATTCATGGTCCGGGGGGCTCGGGCGGTCTTCTTCTGTCAGCCCTACGAGTACGGGGCCCCTGCTCCTTCTGCTTTCGGGGCGGAAGGATGGAAAATAAGACACAGCTTCATAGGGGCCTTCAGAGACCCTCTCCCATTACCCAGAGCCCTGACTCGGAGTTGTCATCATAATCCCGAACAGTCTCCAGGTCAGACGACATCTTAAGAAGAAAGAATGCAAAGAGACGCAAGGGGACTCACCGGATGATCACCGGAAATCGCTCCTGTCGAAAGTATCCTGCCGGCGGAATCGCCTAACAAAAACCTGATTGGCTGGAATTGCCTATGCCGAAATCGCCTCCTCCGGTTACCAGCTCAAACACAAAGCGTAGAAGTGAATCGAAACCTTCAAAGAAGGGTTTATATAAATCTCACCAGATCTCCGCATTAATGACCAGCTATGATGGCTGTAGTCGAATCGTCGTGAGCCGACCTGGGAGATGACGTGGCTACATACCATTGGTTCAGATTCTGTTGGGCGGTACGCCTCTGACATCGAGCGATGTGGAGAATAAACGAAGCGATGCCCGAATAAGGAAGGGTTTTTCGTCCAGCGCACTACTCCAGGTATATGTGACAACGGATTATAGGCGGACAGTAATTCGAAATCTTAATCGTCGCTACGCGTCTACCAATCCTGGACCCGTAGGCGGGAAACCCTAAGAGCGTGAAGTTTCAAAACATAATAACTCTGGCATGCGCGAAAGAGTCGACATATGAGGCGTTTGATCTTCCGTATGTCTACTCTCCAAGTCCTTAGCAGACCTCGAAGAGTAAGGAGCTTCTGTCATGGGAAGATTCGAGCCCCTTCTAATCCCGAGCCCGAGTGTCATGCTGGTCCGATCAGAGGGTGACTACCAGCTCGGCTCAGATTACAGAAGAAGATATGGTCCAACAAAAGTCCATAATCACTTTGATCAAGACCTTTTGTTAGAAAGACAGCCGAGTTCAGATTCCGAGGTGGGCGCTCCTCGAGCCAAACTTAAAAACTACCATAAGTGAACGTGGCCGGTTCACTTCGCTCGCAGATACGCACGATGTGCATGATATGGTAACTGATCCTGGGATTACGTGCAATATCTCCATGATCCAAAAATCTTCATGATTGAGTGAATCGTGCCGTGATTAACGGACCTAGACCATCATATAGTCAGGTTTAAATACATGAGGACCCCATTGCTACAGGTACGGAATATCTCACACTCTCCCTCTACAATTCAACTTAGACCCCGATTCTCTTACCTGACTTAGGCATCGAAGGGTCCCCTAGCTTAGCCAGGGTCTCCTTTGCTCACCCTTGTGCAGGGCCAGGGTTCCATTCGAGAAGCATCGCATGGAGTGGAGGGTGGTCCAGACGATTTTGTCATCACAACTACTATTAAAACCTTCGTGGAGCCACGAAATTTTCAGATAACGCTAAATTTGTAACCATAGTTCCATCCCAATGAGAATAATCTCATGAACGGTTTGGTTGACAAACATCATGATGGGCTCTGGAAGGGCTCCAACAGTGAGCGTTTCCATTTTCATTGTTTCTGAGTTTTTGAATTTCCTTCATTTTTTGAGCTCCTATTCTATTGTCAGCTTACAAAACTGATGAACTGAATGGATTGCTCATGAACTTTTGGGTGAGCCCCACCATAGCTTTTGCCTCCATGAACTTCCTATTCGGAAGAGCATGACTCGGCATCCATTTCACATAACTACCTAAACAGTACTACATTTGCAAATATCTATGTAAAGAATAACGTTCTCCATTTTCTGTTAGCTTTCTTAATGGCCGTTGTTTCCCCTTTTACGCTGGTGATGCATTTGCCAATTGCAAAATGGTACTTTTACAATCATCAACAAGAGGTAATACTTTATGCTTTCATGTTTGATGAGGTTGTGTTTTGGTTAATGTGATAAAGCTTTACAAAGGAGAAATTTACGAATGTGGACCCCACCTTTTATCCAGCAGTTTTTCTGAAACAATACAAACTTAGAATACGCAACTGGACCTCCTCGTACGGACGCAGCATTTCAGGACGAAAATACCCTCCTTTCACGGCTGTGGCGTTTCCTCTCCCATTTTCACTGCTTCTTTTTCCCCTCCCTTTCCACTGTTGCTTTCACAGCCGTTGCTTTCACAACCGTTGCTTTCACCCCCTTTCCTCACTGTTTTCCGGCAGAAAGACCTCTAAAAACCCTTTTTGTGGGCCCCCCTCAATCGCATTTTGTCTTCTTCTCAAAATGGTCGGTCCAGAGAAGAGAAGCACGCACGCAGCAAAGGTATATTTTAAACTCAGTTGCCCCCACATGGAATGTATGTACTTCCTTTTATATTTTTTAACTAGAGGAAAAGGTTATATACGATCGAGCTCATGGGATCTCCCCATGAGGTCGAGCTGTGTGGGCCCCACCATGATGTGTCGAACATCAACACCGTGAACTTGATGGGTCCCCTCTAAATTATGGGATAGCCAAAAAATCAGCCGTATACGGAGCTCAGGTGGGCCATACCATCTAAAATCATGTGAAGACATGGCTACAACATATAAAATTACTAGTGGGGCCCACCTGAAATTTGGATGTGTCTAAAACTTGTTTGACCCCTCATCCAAGTGGGACACACATTGTGGATGGGCTGGATTTGTGAAACACATTTCGGTGGGCCCAAACGGCAAATATGAATGTTTTAATGGAAGGTAACCCCTCTCAAGTTTTGTACGTGGTGTAGCCTACAAAGTCACGAATTAACTTGATTTTTCTGCTCTAGGCCCACCATGGAATGGTGCATCTAACTGATGGGGTAGATGTTTGACATACCTCATGATAGGGCCCACACAGCTCGACCTCATTAGTAGTTCACATGAGCTCGACCATATAGAACCGTTTTCCCACACAGACGTATATATACACGCATGCCCGCTGATCTTGTAGTTTGCCCCGCTGATTTCCTTTGAATGTAATTGCGGGCATGTGCCAAGGTATGTTTATGTCTCCTTGTATATAACATGATGTGGGGTCCAACACTGTAAAAGCTACAAACTTGAACAGATACATGCCTTGACTCCCTGTCATACGGCCATGTCCCTATGCTGGCCGAATAAAGGCAAGTGTTCCTTATCTTTTGTGCTGACAAAGCTACACAACCTTGTGACGCGCTACGTTGACTAAGCTACGCAACCTTGTAATAACGAGGAAAGTCATATATGACTCATGAACACCTCATTGAGTTATCCTTGCGAGCATTGCTCAATGCTAGTTGCCTAAGCGGCGAGCTTATTTTAGGGTCAGTTTGGGCAGTGGGATTAGAAGGGATTAGGTGGGGATGGGATTCAAAAAACATAATTATTACCCATGCAGGGTTGTCCCCTATTACCATGGGATTAAATTAATGCCCTACTTTGTTGATAATACGGTGGTACATTGAATGAATATACCCACCATCATTTGAAATTACTTAGAATAACATACATGTGTTATATTTAAACCGTTCATTTGTTTCGTAACCTCATTTTATGGCATGGGCCTAAAAATTAGATAGATCCAAAACTTATGTAGCACCAAAGAAGTTTTCAACGGTAAGTATTCAATCCCTATTGATTTCTATGGTGGAGTCCACTTGAGCATTAGATTTACCCGATTTTTTGGCCCATGCTCTAAAATAATCTCGATAAATGGGTGGACGGTGTGGATATAGCCCACACATCATGTTGGGACCTACACAACTTTCCAAACATTGAGTGAAATTAGCACACGACCCAATGCAATTCCATTTATGTAATTCCAAGCATTTCCATTCCTCCCTAACAAGGAGTGGAATTGGCACAAGAGCAGATGAATCCCATCCCCACCTAATCCCTTCTAATCCCACTGCCCAAACTGACCCTTAGCCGGTTGAAGCTAATTGATCCTTCAATATCTTTGGCTCATGTGTATCATGCATATTACAACTTTCTTGAGCTGTACCTTAGAATCAATGGTATTTTCTTTTGAATATAATTAAGGGCAAGTGGCAAGGTATGTCTATGTTGTGATGTAGAAATTGGTATACCTTGATGAGAATTAGCGAGGCAAACGTGAAATCAGCGGGCCAATCAGTGGGCCCAACAGTGATGTATGTTTGTTTGTTATCAAACCTAGACATAAGATCATACTGACATGGATCAATAGAATAAACAATTATAAGCTTGATCCAAAACTTCTGTGGCCTAGATGAAATGATCAACATTAGAAGTTCAATTCTAAATTTGATTTGGTGTGTCCATTTGAACATTGGATACGTTTATAGGAATTGGCTCAAGCCATGAAATTATTTGTTAAGTCTGCCCCGCTGATTGCCAAATTTGCCCCGCTCATTTTCATGTTTTTCCCCGCTGACTTTCTAGCTTGGTTCGCTAATTTCTAGTTTGCCCTGCTAACTTTCTAGTATGCCCCGTTGATAATCTAGTTTGCTCCGCTGAATTTGTAGCATGCCCGTCTGATTTTATAGACAATGTTTTATCTTGTTAATTTTATGTTTGATATGTTTTTAAATCCATCTCTGCAGGCAATGAAAATTCTGTCGGGCATGGGCTGAATTTTGGAAAGATGTTGTATATATTGTATTATCTACATCGTTGAATATACATTGTAAGTTATGATGTATAGCATACTTTGTAAGTTGGAAATGTATAGCATACTTTGTAAGTTTGGTGGATAGCATAGTTAGAAAATTTTCTGTGTATTCGTCGGAATTGTAAGTTATGATGTATAGCATACTTTATAATTTTTGGTGGATGATGAAATGAACTTATACTTTGTCCACTATATTTTTCGTTTGCCTCACTATGCTCGTCGATCAAGTTCAATGCACATGGAACTCAATGCGTGTCATTGGCCCACTCATTTTCATGTATCCCTCGCTGATTTTATAGTTTGCCCCGCTGTTTTTCTAGTTTGCCTCGCTGTTTTTCTAGTTTGCATCGCTGATATTTCAGTTTGCCTAGCTCCTTTTCCTAGTTTGCCTCGCTGTTTTTCCTAGTTTGCCTCGCTGCTTTTCCTAGTTTGCCTCGCTCCTTTTTCCTAGTTTCCCTCGCTCCTTTTCTTAGTTTGCCTCGCTGCTTTTCCTAGTTTGCCTCGTTCCTTTTCCTAGTTTGCCTCGCTGTTTCTCCTAGGTTGCCTCGCTGTTTTTCCTAGTTTGCCTCGCTGGTTTTCTTAGTTTGCCTCGCTCCTTTTTTAGTTTGCCTCGCTGCTTTTCCTAGTTTGCCTCGCTGCTTTTTCCTAGTTTGCCTCGCTCCTTTTTCCTAGTTTGCCTCGCTGTTTTTCGTAGTCTATAACCTATGACCTAAATATATTCTCAAATCCCTAAACCTACACCTACACCTAATCCTAATCTCAACTCCCTAATCTAAACCTAAACCTAAACTTGAAAACTCAAACCTAAAACCCGATCCCGAACTCGAACCCGATTTATGAGCCACAATTTATGTTTAAACAAACACTTGAAAATGGTAATGATGGCTCCTCGATCCTTTTCCTAGTTTGCCTCGCTGCTTTTCTTAGTTTGCCTCGCTCCTTTTCCTAGTTTGCCTCGCTGCTTTTCCTAGTTTGCCTCGCTGTTTTTTCTAGTTTGCCTCGCTGCTTTTCCTAGTTTGCCTCGCTGCTTTTCCTAGTTTGCCTCGCTCCTTTTTTTGGTTTGCCTCGCTGCTTTTCCTAGTTTGCCCCGCTCTTTTCCTAGTTTGCCTCGCTGTTTTTCCTAGTTTGCCTCGCTGTTTTTCCTAGTTTGCCTCGCTCCTTTTCCTAGTTTGCCTCGCTGCTTTTCCTAGTTTTCCTCGCTCCTTTTCCTAGTTTGCCTCGCTGCTTTTCTTAGTTTGCCTCGCTGCTTTTCCTAGTTTGCCTCGCTGTTTTTCCTAGTTTGCCTCGCTGCTTTTCCTAGTTTGTCTCGCTGCTTTTCCTAGTTTGCCTCGCTGTTTTTCCTAGTTTGTCTCGCTGTTTTTTCTAGTCTATAACCTATGACCTAAATATATTCTCAAATCCCTAAACCTACACCTACACCTAATCCTAATCTCAACTCCCTAACCTAAACCTAAACTTGAAAACCCAAACCTGAACCAGATCCCGAACTCGAACCCGATTTCCTAAACCTAAACGTTAACCTATTCTCAAATCTCTAAACCTAAACCTAATCCTAATCTAAACTCCCTAACCTAAACCTAAATCTAAACCTTAACTTGAAAACCCAAACCTAAACCCAATCATGAATTCTTAAACCTAAACCTTAACCTATTCTCAAATCCCTAATCCAAACCCGATTTCCTAAACCTAAACCTAAACCTAAACTTGAAAACTCAAACCTGAACCCGATCCCGAACCCGAACCCGAGCCCAATTTCATAAACCTAAACCTTAACCTATTCTCAATTCCCTAAACCTATAGCTTATAACCTAACCTAAACCTAAACTTTTATATGTATTATGCGTGTATGAATGTAATGTGAATAAGATTGTTTGTGTTTGGATGGATGTAGTTTGTGTTTGGATGGATTTACGTAGTTTGAGTTATATGGATGTGAATGTGATGAAATATATTGTATAACAGGAAGATTGTGTGTTTGGATGGATTTACGTAGTTTTGGTTTAGATGGATGTGAATGTGAATGTGATGAATGGATATGAATGTGAATGTGAACGCAAACTCAATTAGTGCTGCGGATAAACTTCTATGTGGGTTTGCAATTCACGGACAATCCCTGGAGCGTCACGGTAAATTCCACTCATTTCACGGACAATTCCCTTCAATTCAATGCATTTCACGGTCAATCCCCTTCAATTCACTATCATGTACCCAAAAATGATGTAGATCTAAAGCTCAATGGACCACATGATAGAAAACAATGAAGATTGAATGAAAAAAAATAGAAAACATTCGGGGTCGACCGGGTACTACCCGGTCGACCCCAACTCGCTGGGAGAGTTAACCGGTCGACCGGGTAAGTACCCGGTCGACCCCATTTACGTGAAATCTACCTAAATGGGGTCGACCGGGGTTACCCGGTCGACGGGTTACTGTCCAGCGAGTTGGGGTCGACCGGGTTGGGCCCGGTCGACCCCAACTCGCTGGACAAAAACTGGATCCCTGGAGCGGGTTACCTATGGCTACGGTTATGTATATACAGCTACGGTTATAATCTGTAGCAATTGAGACTACAACTCCGTAGCAATAGACCCTTCCTAGTTTTTTTTTTTCCGGCGTTTAGTTTTTTTTTTTTTTTCTAATCCTAATCCCCATCGATATTTGTGGGTCCCATTATGAATTTTGTGTTATATCCAAACCGTCCATCTATTTGGAGAGCTCGTACTATGGCTTGAGTTTTAGGAAATTTCAGATTCTTGCAATTCGTGACACTTTCTTTGAGAAAAATAAAAAATTATAGATTCTTGCAATTCGCAATACACATAGGAACCATTTTCTCCTCATTATTGATTTTGTTAATGCATGTCCTTGTTTCTTAAAATTGATTTGTTGTTTTCATGTCCCAACAGGATATAAAAATCGCTGTTCATGCACATCCAACTTTACATTTCATGGGCCTCCTTTGATTCTCATTTGTAGAACGATGTTCTAGTGAAACACAGAAACCAGTTCATGTTCATCAAGATGTTCATCATTTAGAGTGTATTATTCCAAACCTCACTCATCTTCTTACTCTACTAGATGATAAAAGTGGCCCTTTCTCTATTGATGGATTTGATGTATCCAAATTCATTTCAAAATTAGAAACTCAAGTAGGCCACGTGACGGGGTAAAACAGTGACGGGGTCGACCGGGTTTGACCCGGTCGACCCCATCTCACTGGACCTTAACCGGTAGACCGGGTTTGACCCGGTCGACCCCGATAGGGGTTTATGGTTTGCTGTGATTAAAGTCCTTGGCTAATGGCCGCTGTGATTAAACTCAAGTTCCTAAGGATGACAGCGGAACCCTCCCTTTTAAGCCATGTATATATATGGTGAAGGTAAACCCACTCATTAATTATTTCATTAATAACATGTCAACACAAGATCTAGTCATCATGATCAATATTGGGGAACACTTCTGGATGAGTTGGGTGCCACACACACATTAAGGAGGTCCACCTAGTAATAGAGACTTTTTATCTATAAATTCTGCAGAGTCACTGTGCTTTATATTACACGGTTTAGTAGTTTTGAGTGACTAATCGTGGGTAAATTTTTCCTAGTTTGCCCCGCTGTATGTTTTTTACGAAAAATTTCTTGAAAGACAATAAAAATAAAGGAAAAAGAACCCTTTAACACTTTCTTGACGATTTGCGATTGTATAATCATTTTGACAACATTGGTCACATGACTCACATCACTCGCATTTGACTGTAATGATGATTTTGCTGCATTGTTTGTTTCACCCACAATATACGAGCCACAATTTATGTTTAAACAAACACTTGGAAATGGTAATGATGGCTCTTTTGCATTTCATATGAAATTGAAAAATCAAACACGCATTATGGAGAAAATATTCTCTTGAAGAGGGAGAGTTTGAACAAAAATCTGTTTTCCTAGTTTGCCCCACTGCTTTTCCTAGTTTGCCTCGCTGCTTTTCCTAGTTTGCCCCGCTGCTTTTCCTAGTTTGCCTCGCTGTTTTTCCTAGTTTGGCCCGCTGCTTTTCCTAGTTTGCCTCGCTGCTTTTCCTAGTTTGCCCCGCTGATAGATCAAGTTTGCCTCGCTGCTTTTCCTAGTTTGCCCCGCTGATATTTCTAGTTTGCCTCGCTGTTTTTCCTAGTTTGCCTCGCTGCTTTTCCTAGTTTGCCCCGCTGATATTCCTAGTTTGCCTCGCTGTTTTTCTAGTTTGTCTCGCTGCTTTTCCTAGTTTGCCTCGCTGTTTTCCTAGTTTGCCTCGCTGCTTTTCCTAGTTTGCCCCGCTGATATTCCTAGTTTGCCTCGCTGTTTTTCCTAGTTTGCCCCGCTGATATTCCTAGTTTGCCTCGCTGTTTTTCCTAGTTTGCCTCGCTGCTTTTCTTAGTTTGCCTCGCTACTTCCTAATACATTGTCCATGTCATTTCCAAGGACTCAAGCTAACAAAATATGCTAGATTTCTCTCTCTCAAATATATTGCGTGCTATGATACATGACTTTTTAAAGGAGTAGTAGATTGCGTGCTATGATACATGACTTTTTAAAGGAGTAGTCCTATATTTTAGCTTGGTTTTTTAAAGAAAAAAAAATGAAGTTCTTTATAATGAATAATCACGTATATAATTAATAAAATCATAGATACAAAAAATAAGTCCTATATTGAAATATAATAAACTAATGTAATAACGAAAATATTAGCATGTATACACCCGACCAACCCAATCAACCCGTCGAGCCCTTTGGGGTTAGGCTTGGGTTGAGAATTCCCAACCCAAGATTGGGTTGGGTTGGGTCAAGGTTTAAGTATAGGAACCTTGGGTTGGGTTAGGGTTGAGCACCAACCCGAACCATCGATGTTGATTGAAATTGACCATGAACTGAATGAAATAGATTTTTGACCATCGACCCGATAGAATCTTGGAAAATAAATAGGTTGGTTGGCTAAATTAGTTTCTCCTACCCCAAAATCATATACGGTAAGTTAAGTAAATCATTCTAGTTTAGGAGATATGCTTATTAAATAAATAGACAAAGAAATGAATTAAAAGATAGAAAAATATTTTTATATACTTATATATACATATTTACATAATTATGTATTATAGAAAAATGTAAGGGGAAAAATGTTCTCCATGTAAATAAAAATAAAAAAAATAAAAATAAAAAGAGAAAAAAGTGCATAGCACTATAGCTATGGCTACGGTTATAATCCGTAGCGATAGGCCAAGCTCTGACCCGGTCGACCGGGTCCTAATCCGGTCGACCCCAACTCGCTGTTTTCGTTTTTAAGAAAGCCCGCCTATGGCTACGGATTTGGCGGTCTCTATGGCTACGGTTATAATCCGTAGCCATAGGCCACTCTCTGACCCGGTCGACCGGGTCCCAACCCGGTCGACCCCAACTTGCTGGCTGCGGTTTTTTTTCTCTGACCCGGTCGACCGGGTCCTAACCCGGTCAACCCCAACTCGCTGGCTTTATTTTTGTTTTTTTTTTTTTTTTTTTTTGTAATCCCCATCAATTTTTGTGGGTCCCATTGTGAGGTATGTGTTATATCTAAACCGTCCATCTATTTGGCGAACTCATGTTAAGGCTTGAGGTGAAAAATAAGACACATCTAGCTATCAAGTGGACCACATTGTAAAAGGCAGTGGGACATTGAACGTCTACCATTGAAACCCTTTTAGGGGTTACAGAAGTTTTGGATCATTATGTAATTTGTTTTTCCTCTTCATCCAGGTCTTTGTGACCCTATGAATGAACTTATACGGGGAGGATTTCTCACAAACATCACAGTGGGCCCCAACTTAGACGGGGGAGGATTTCTAATGGTTGACGCTCATTCAACACTGTTTCCTGTAATGTGGTACACTTAAGATTTGGATATACCTCATTTTTTGTCTCATACCATAATATGATCCCGAAAAATATATGGACGGGATGGATGAAAAGCATACATCATGGTGGGCCCCACAACTATGTATTTATTATACGAACGGCTCAAAAGAGATCAAAGTTACATGGCCCCACAACTATGTATTTATTATATCCACAACGTTCATCCATATTTAGAGATCATTTCGGAGCATTATCCAAAAAAAAAAAAAAATCATATCCAGATCAAATGGACCACACCACAAAGAGCAGCAGGAAAACTGATTTTCACCGTTAAAAATTTTGTAGGGCCCACCACTTGATAGTTAGATCTGTCTTATTTTACGTCTCAAGCTTAATATGAGCTCGCCAAATCGATGGATGGTTTGGATATAACACAGACCTCATGATGGGACCCACAAAAGGCGGTGGGATTACAACAGCAAAAAAAAATAAATAATAAATAAATAAATAAGAAAAAAAGAATCTATAGCTACGGATTATAACCGTAGCCATATCCGTAGCTTAGAAAATCGGCGAGGCAAACTAGAAAACGGCGGGGCAAACTAGAAAATCGGTGGGACAAGCATGAAAAACAGCGGGGCAAACTAGAAAATCGGCGGAGCAAGCAAGAAAAACGGCGGGGCAAGCATGAAAAACGGCGAGGCAAACTAGAAAATCGGCGGGGCAAACAAGAAAAACGGCGGGGCAAACTAGAAAATCGGCGGGGCAAGCATGAAAAACAGCGGGGCAAACTAGAAAATTGGCGAGGCAAGCATGAAAAACGGCGGGGCAAACTAGAAAATCGGCGGGGCAAGCAAGAAAAACGGCGGGGCAAACTAGAAAATCGGCGGGGCAAGCATGAAAAACGGCGGGGCAAACTAGAAAATCGGCGGGGCAAGCATGAAAAACGGCAGGGCAAACTAGAAAATCGGCGGGGCAAGCATGAAAAACGGCGGGGCAAACTAGAAAATCGGCGGGGCAAGCATGAAAAACGGCGGGGCAAACTAGAAAATCGGCGGGGCAAGCAAGAAAAACGACGAGGCAAACTAGAAAATCGGTGGGGCAAGCATGAAAAACGGCGGGGCAAACTAGAAAATCGGCGGGGCAAGCATGAAAATCGGCAGGGCAAGCATGAAAACGGCTGGCAAACTTGAAAATCGGCGGGGCAAACTAGAAAATCGGCAGGGCAAGCATGAAAATCGGCGGGGCAAACTAGAAAATCGGCGGGGCAAAATGAAAAATGGCTCATTTTCATGTTTGTCTCGCTCAATTTCATGTACGGCTGAAAGTTGGGCGGGTTCAACCCGACCGACCCGATATTGGGTTAGGCTCGGGTAGGATATATCGGGTCCGATCTCAAGCTTGGGCTATACAAACACCAACCCGATAAAACTTAGGTTGGGCTTGGGTTGAGGTCTGAGGTTGCCCGACCCGACCCAACCCAACCCGAACCCGATCAATATATTAGTTACTTATAAATTATAATTGAGTGTGGATTGTTGTGTAGAAAGTACACTAGTGATGTTAGGTTTCATTTGTCCACGTCATTTCCAAGGACTCACGCTAACAAGATATGCCGGATTTCTCTCTCCCAAATAGATTGCGTGTTGTGCAACATGACTTTTTAAAGTAGTCCTATATTTTAGCTTAGTTTTTTAAAGAAAAAAAATGAAGTTCTTTATAATGAATAATCACGTATATAATTAATAAAATCATAGATACAAAAAATAAGTCCTATATTGAAATATAATAAACTAATGTAATAACGAAAATATTAGCACATATACACCCGACCAACCCAATCAACCCGTCGAGCCCTCTTGGGTTGGGCTTGGGTTGAGAATTCCCAACCCAAGATTGGGTTGGGTCGGGTCAAGGTTTAAGTATAGGAACCTTGGGTTAGGTTAGGGTTGAGCACCAACCCGAACCATTGATGTTGATTGAAATTGATCACGAGTTGAATGAAATAGATTTTTGACCATCGACCCGATGGAATCTTGGAAAATAAATAGGTTGGTTGGCTAAATTAGCTTCTCCTACCCCAAAATCATATATGGTAAGTTAAGTAAATCATTCTAGTTTAGGAGATATGCTTGTTAAATAAATAAACAAAGAAATGAATTAAAAGATAGAAAAATATTTTTATATACTTATATATACATATTTACATAATTATGTATTATAGAAAAATGTAAAGGGAAAAATGTTCTCCATGTAAAAATAAAAAAAAATAAAAAAAAAAGAAGAGAAAAAAGTGCATAGCACTATAGCTATGGCTACGGTTATAATCCGTAGCAATAGACCCAACTCTGACCCGGTCGACCGGGTCCTATCCCGGTCGACCCCAACTCGCTGGATACATTTTTTTTTCTTTGTTTTTTTTTTTTTTTTTTCCTCTGTTGTGATTCCCACCGATTTTTGTGGGTCCCATTATGAGGTATGTGTTATATCCAAACCGTTCATCTATTTGGCGAACTCGAATTAAGGCTTGAGGTGAAAAATAAGACAGATCTAGCTATCAAGTGGACCACACTGTAAAAGGCAGTGGGAAATTGAACGTCTACCATTGAAACCCTTTCAGGGTTACAGAAGTTTTGGATCATTATGAAATTTGTTTTTCTTCTTCATCCAGGTCTTTGTGACCCTATGAGTAAACTTAGACAGGGAAGATTTCTCACAAACATCACAATGGGCTCCACCTGAGTTTCTAATGGTTGACGCTCACTCAACACTGTTTCCTGTAATGTGGTACACTTGAGATTTAGATATACCTCATTTTTGGTCTCATAACATAAAATGATCTGGAAAAATATATGGACGGCATGGATGAAAAGTATACATCATGGTGGGGTCCATAGACCACCGACCGTCCACCATTAGCCGTGACAGGGGGAGTACCGAATCCGTTTTCGTCAAAAGGAGGGGTAATTTCGTCCTGAAATGTCGAGTCCGTACGAGGAGGTCCAGTTGCGTATTCTAAGTTTGTATTGTTTCAGAAAAATCGCTGGATAAAAGGTGGGGTCCACAGTCGTAAATTTCTCTTTACAAAGTGGGAGCAACAACAAACTTGAGGGAGCACACAGATAATATAAGTACTTTGTCCTTCGCTTGGAGAGGACACGAACACAAACAATATGCCTCAGAGAAGATGGTTCTCATTCTTCCCTTATGAGAGATGACATATTTATAGCTTGAGGAGGCAAATCTTGTCATCATCCAAAGGTTTGAGCAGTTGTCGACGGAACAGTCCTTGCAACTGTAAAATGTAGCGCAGACAACATCCATTTCACAGTAGTCACATTACAAAGATATTTGAACGTATAAAAGATGGAATACCTTGCCTTACAATGACAATCCATATTTAGAAACGGCAATCACAAGCGAAGGGATTTTGCAGGATTAGATGCACAGCCGGAGACAATTACGAATTTCTACATGGAATAGGTGAATCGTTTTGAGGAGATAACCGATTTTCTCTATGCGAGTTATAATCGCCAGACCAAGGATATTGTAGCTCTGCAGGATGAGAAGAAAAAAGAGCGTGCTCAAACCTCGCTGGATGAGAAGAAAAAAGAGTGTGAGACCTCACAGTTTATATGCTCTCGCGGACTATATCGAGCTGGCAGAAGGAAATCCAATGGGATTTCCAGAAAAGGCCATGACATCAGTGTCAATTACTGTCGTAATTTCAAAAGCGGATTTATTGCTTGAAGCAAACAAAAAACAGGAAAACAGACCCCCAAAATTACAAGTAATTACAGGAGTAAAAGGGGAAACAAACAGGCCCTCGAGGGTTGACTTTTTTAGCAAAAAATAATGAACCCACCCCTATCCGAGAACCTGTCTCCTACACAACAAGAAGAAACCCCAATTGTTTTTATGATATATTCCACATGGAGGAACATCAAAGGATTTCTATTCTATGGAGGAGAATTTTGTGACATGTTTTGTCTAAGGCATTTTTCTCATTCTCTAACAATTGCTACAAGAAGTTATAAAAAATAATGGAATATGAGTACCTTCAGAAACAACGAATTACTATATCGCTATTTGCAACCATTTGTTTTTATATAGGTATTTGCAAATACTCTATTATTAACGTGGGAATCTTGGGTCCCTACTCATGCCTCAGTGGTGGACAAAATGTGTTTCAACGGTGTGTGTGGGTGTGAGAGTGCGTGTAGAACCAAAAAAAAATGTGGGAATCTGCAAAATCTTTAAATGAAAAAATTCAGTGGTCCTATTTCATCAAAAAAGTGTTCATGAATACTAAGACTGGATTTCACAATTTGAGTTGATGAATGCCACATATACAATTTCCAAGTGTCTGCATATCAAACGTCTTACTCGGCCATAGTACTCACAAACAAGAAAAGACTGATCAATGCATCATGCATGCGTGTGTGCATTAAAAATAGGGAAAAGGTACTGACCTCATGGGACTTCCCATAAGGTATGGGGCCACAGTGATGTGTGTCGGACATCTGAAGTGGGTGCCCTCCAAGTTATGGGATGTCCTAAAAATCAGACGTATCCGAAGCTTGGGTGGGCCACACATTGGAGCCATGTGAAATCATGCCTAAAATATATCAAAACCTGAGTTTTGAAATGGCTGAAATTTGGCATGACTCATCCAAGTGGGATGCACATAGTGGACAGGCCAGATGACTGAACCACATCTCAGTGGGCCCCAAAAACAATCAGGATGGTTTTAATGGGTGGGCATGCACTCTCAGCTACTCCCTGTGGTGTGGCCCACCTAAGTCATGGATTGGCCTCTTTTTTGGCCCATGGCCTGATGCATGGTTCAGATGTCCCACACCAATCTTTGTAGGGCCCAACGGAGCTCAACCTCATAGTACCTTTTCTTTCCAAATAATAATAATAATCATAATAATAATAACAGCAGCAGCAGCAGTAGCAGCAACCATGACTATCTCTGCATTAGCTAAATCAATGAAATCACAGTAAAGGTTTGTCGATGCAATCAGCATACTCATTGCACAGAACTACAGAGCAATTCCCTAACAAGCAAAATCTTATTAACACAACAGGCTGAGAATGAAATTAACAGAAGATCTCAATCGACAAACATACGGTCAACATCTATAATACAATGCATTAACGCAGGATTTAGAACACTTTGGGGGGTTGCTTGGAACTTTCAGTGAAAGCATTCTGCAATGTAAAAGACCCGCTGGCATTGGCCATCACCACAGCCGCATCCTCTCAACAGGTCATCCAAACACACAGAAAATGCCACTTAGCTATGACATGGCGGTAATCAGTACAGACATCAGCAGGTGTGTTGTATCACGGTACAGTTTCCCTGAAAGTTCCGAACGGACGCATGTTAACAGCAAGCAACATACCTGATTGAATGGGCTTAAATCCCAGATCACAATTCCACCTTACTGTCGAACTCCCTACCCAATTGCTTGTGCAAAACCATTATCGACAATTGGCCTTCGGGACGACAAGAAGGGTTGACTCATGGGTTATGTATAACCAACAATCCAACAGAACAAAAAATCCGGCAAAGATTGGTGGAACTAAACATCTGCTATTGCTCCAAGATCCTTTCCACAAACCTGCCTATTTCTACTCCTCAACACAGAAGTATCGGTGAAACAAACAGATGTTTCTTGTTCTCGATACAGGCTATAGATATCATCGGCCAAGTTACACCATGTCCCTGCATGACAAAACTTGCATTCATCAGTCTGTAAGTCTCAGTTCATTCTGTTTTCAGCTTCAATAGACTACATTGACAAAATGCAGAGCTTTTACACCACTTGGAAAGGAAACAAGAACCTAGCACTGCCGGGTAGTGCTGCAACTTGAGTTCGGGTCAGCCCGACTGACCCAACCAAGTTCAGGTCGGGTGGGTCAGGTTGTCAGGGTCAGGGTTAGGGTTGGAAAACTCCAACCCAATTTGAAATTGGGTTGGGTTTGGGTTGAGCAAATTCAGGTCAAGTTAGGTCAGGTTGGGAACTTGGAAATGATCACATATATTTGAGTCAGGTCAGGCTGGGTCAGTTTAGGGTTGAGTGTGGAGGCATTCAGTTTGGGTTCGGGTTGGAATTCAGGTCAGGCCGGGTTGCAGGTTGGGTCCTCTTGAGGTCAGGTCAGGTCAGGCTCAGTTTGAGCCCCAACCAAACCCAACCTGCCCAAAATACATACTGCCAGGATAACAGATTCATGCAACTATTTTAGGGGAAGTAGTTTGGTAACAAAATCCAAGATGGCCAAACTCATTCTCCCAGAAAATTAGGGTGGTGTTGGAAGATGGAGCACAAAAAGGAATGGAAGCCACCAACTCAAGATGGAGCAAAAAAATCTAGAAGAGGCAGGTATCTGAAAGTTCAAAAATATCAGCTTATCCTTCTTTTTGGCAGGAAAATGTTTGACGTTCCAGCAACTTGACACTTTCGGGCTGTGTTTGGATGCACAAGTGAATTGAATTGTGAAAATTAAGTTTAATTAAGATTAAACAACAAACATTAATGATTTTTTATATTTATCATTTTTTGGTGGATCAAGAGAAAGGAAACAAATCTCTGCCTCATGGCTAGTCCCACGAGGTAGCAGCAGAAAAAGATACTCTTCAAGGCAATGGAATATAAGACCCGCCCAACAATGGAGGAGCTCCAAATAGGACCAACAATGTCTAAGAGCTTTTCATGTCACATTTACAAATGAATATAAAAACATGGAAGATTTGCTCCAATAGTAAAGGTAGTTTTTTACCCAGAAAAACGTCCTGCATCACAAAGTTTACGATGTTTCCACATTGATAATGAGGAAGAATCCCGCAAGATGCAGTTACATTCTTTCAAATATAAATTGAAGGAGAAATAACAATTTTGGATATTCCCACTATATTAGACTTGCAATTGCATTTCAAATTGCTGTTGCATCCAAATGCAACATTGATTAATCTTGAAGGATGCATGATACTTATTTAAAAAGAAGGTTGGGACTTGGGAAGCTCCATGAAACTGTGAGTAGGCATTCAATGATCAATTGAAATTTTCTTTTCTTTTTCCTTCTCGGAATGGTAAAATGATTGCTTGAAGTTATAGGAAACAGTGTTCTTAATATCATATCTACAGAAGTGCAAGAACCAGGAGGGTGTTAATATATTGGCAGAAACCACAATAGTTTCACTACCAACAGTGGCAACATCTATAAAATAAAAAATTTTTTAAAAATTAAAAAAATATATAAAAATCAATTGCTTCCTAATCTTTTTTGGGACTCAGGAATTTCCTTACCTCGATGAAGAGAATCAGCTGCTAAGGAACTGGAGAAGAACTGTAATTACTCTCTGAGATATTCTCCTTTGGTTCATTCAAGCTCTTGGCAGTGAGATTGGCCTCCACAGGTTCAACTGCAGGATCTAAATGGGCAACTGGCAAAGGTGCCTGAATGCCTTTCTCAAGAAAAGGAAACATTGACGTCTTATCAACAGCCTTTTTCGCAGCTAACTCCATGTTCAATTCAACCAATACACTCCTATTGCCAAAAGAACTAGGCTCTGACGAACCTTGTTTGAAATCCACCTTCTTGTCTTGAACATGTTCCCCAGAATTGTAAATTAACTTGGAATCATCCACATTCTTTACATCAAATTCATGATTTGCTTCAACATAACCGCAACGTTCATTTTCCTTCATAGAAATTATTTCAATCTCTCTCAAATGGACCTGCCTTTCACTCTCTGTGGCCTCATACATCTTGATAGCATTTTGATCATCATGTTCTCCCGTATTCAGATCTGAAGTCTGACCATACTTTTCTTTATCAGCCACTTCTGCTCGTAACTCTGAAGTGTTATGGTTGCTCCCTCCACTAGTTCTAAGAGATGAGCCCTGAACTGCTACAACTGTTCTAGGATGGTTTTTGATTCTTGGAGTGCTAGATGGTACCCGAGATGGATTGGGTAGTTGTTGAGGCTGTTGAGTGGAGGCGGGTTTCAAGCCAGAAACAGAAGCCTGATGTGATGGACCAATGAGTTGAGAATTGAATTTCATGGATCCATTCTGGGTTAGAGGTCTCGCATATTGAAGCTTAGGTCTTTGCTTGATAGCCCCATCAAGGTTGCTGATTCCAGAAGCATTCTTAAGCAGACCACTTCTAAGTCCTGAATTAAATTGCGGACCAGTGTTCGAAGTCCGCACAGCAGTTTTCTCCTGAAAATCAGAAGATTTTTTCTTAGTGACAGTTACAAGCTAAAAAATAAGAAAAATACAATTCCCAGTGGATATGACCAAATAACTACTAACCGCATCGAAGAAACCAATCTTTGGAGATGGCATTCGTAGACCTGATGGTCTGAAGTTTTGCACACTTCTAGGAGCATTCGAAGCTGCTAGACGAGAAAGAACACCAGTTCCCAAAGCAGCTTTCTCAACACATTGACTTGGTAATCCTGCTACGGAATTTTCACGTCCAATAAAGGGCTGAGCAGGTCGCTCAGTGGCATCCCGCACTAAAAAATCCCCTCCACAAGAGGAGGAAGTGGAGCTGATGTCAAGGCTTGCTTTCGAACTGTTCGACATTTGGCTGGCCGTACATGTTGAGGAAGATGACACAGAAGATGAGCCATCGATGGACGTAGCAGGTGATATGCTTGGCGAGAACTTGGAAGTACACATTAAATATGCCGACAAATTAGAATTTCTGGACTCGGTTTTATTTCTGGAGATCCGAAGAGGGGTTTTCATAATCGAATCAGTGGAAGATGGATTGGCATTTCTAGAATCAGCTCTATTTCTCAAGGTCTTAGTGCTGCCTGATCTGTTTTGCGAGGAGGGAGTTGATGGGAGTGTTTTGGCAGAAGAGGACAGACCTGAAGAAGAAGATTTTGGTGAAGGTATAGAACTGAGAGTCACAGTGGGTGTAGCACCAGAAACAGGTTTCTTGGAAAGTGCAACACACTTCTGGTTGCTTCCACTTCCTGCAACAGTCACATTTAATCAAAAGTAACACAAGAACTAGAATAAATAACCAAGCATCCACATTCAACGTATGGGTAGGTCCCTAATGATGAATAAACTAGCCTGATTTAAAAACAAATCAACCCAGTGAGCGACTCAGTTCAAGTCATGCTGAGTCATATCGACTCGACCGAGTGGGCGAGCCGACTCGACAAGTCATCCTGAGTCTAAACTGAATCAAGCTAGCTAGCGAGTTTTATGGTGACTCAGGTTGATTTTTGGCCAAGTCAAGATGACTCGACCGAGTTTTAAGTCAAGTCACCGAGTTTAGAACTATCATCCAATCCAGTCTAGACAAACAGGTGACCCAGCCCATTTCTCCAAAAAAAATATTGTACAGAAGTGTCTCAATATGGATTCAAGAGAACTTCATTTACTAAAACATCAAGCAGATGGCAAACATCAGTCTTCATTCTTAGTTCTTTCTAGACAAAATGCAAAAGCTCTTACCTGAAGCCTTCGCAGTATTATTTTTTATTTTGATACACTCAGAAGAAGCCAAAGTTTTCTTCGTTGGTGTTGCTGTTGAGGGAGGGTTCACCCTTGGTAAAATCTTTGGTGGCTTTAAAGAAGAGTTCCAGTCTCCACTTCTAGCGACACCCTTCACTCAATCAATAAATCAACCAGTTTCAGTTTAACCAAATGCCAAAACTTAGAGAGAAACTTGTACTTGGATAAAAATTCTTACTGCTCGTGGACGAACAAGAACCTCCTTTGAGTTTTTCTCTAGCACTTGCTTACTAAGACCATGACTCTTGGAAGAGCTCAAAGGCTTGCTGACGGGCTTCATCTGAAATTTCAGAATGTACTGATTTACAACATGCTCTAAGATGAAACATACAGCAGGGAGTCAGGGACGGACTGCAGCCATGAAATAACTTACCCTATTTCGAGAAGAATGCTCCACCTGAGACACTGTAAAATGGTAACCATCATAAGACTGAGAATACTTTCCAATATATACCAATACTTACGACTACAATGAAGGAAGAATGGTGCCTATGGCAAGTAGTTTCCACTACATAAAATTTAGCACTCTGAAAACATGATTTTAAACAACAGTGATATTTGTATATAGTAAAAACTAAAATAAAAATGAAACCATGACACTTGGATCCTTCAAAAAAGTTGAGTACCTGAGTCACATATGAGGTCGAATTTTGATCAGAGTTCCTTGGGGAGCCCAGGTCTTTTGGCTAAAGGTAGGCTGGTTCGTGATAGTTGGGGAATGTTTCTAGCTAGATTCTCTGGCCCTTTGGGGTTGGCTGACTCTACAAAAGCTGAGGCTGAGGCATTACTCGAAATGGTTGAGACTGTGGTGGCTAACAACTTCCTGATACTGTCGAAGGGGACTCCAAAAACACAATTTCTGAGCAAGAGTCATATACCCAAGGAGGATTGCTGGTATGATAGAAGAGATTAGAGATAGTTGTAGGGGTTGTTTAATCTTTTCTATGCATGTCCCGAGAGAAGCCAACGAAGAGGCTGACTTGCTGGCCAAATCGGAAGTGGACAAGACAGAACTCCTTACTGAGTTTATAAGGGAAAATTAGCCCTGCTTTCTGGTGGGATGTGAACAAGGTATTCATTAATGGTAACCGTACACGATACGGGCTGTTACGGCTGATTTGAAATAAACAAATTGTATTGAACCCATAACGCCCGTTATAGAGCTGTTCCAGTCGTGAAGTGCCATTGTGCTTTATTTCGTCCAGTGTTTCGGTCGGGGTTTTCCCGTTGTGTTCTAATATATTTCCTTTTTCTTTTTGAACAAAATGGTTATCCTAATCTTTTAAGAAAGGGATAAAGGATCTCCTTCCACAAGACTCGAAGTTCGTATCTACCAGGGTTTTCGAACTCCAGATCCATAAGCTATTTAAGCATAGGAAGTTATTTGACTCCAGCTGCATATGACGCTTGATACATGGGCACTTAGAAAGGGTACACGTGGAGTACATTAATCCAAATTAAACCAGCTAAATTGTGGAACCTATTGTCAATTTGTCATTAAGTTTCGGTATAAAAATCAGGTTTGTTGAACAGTCCTAACCTCTAATTCATAGACATTGTCTTTTGAAATAAGATCATCGGACGGTTTTCATTTCTAATTGTCCAATAAATGTCCAACAATCTAATATTTCAATAACCAAATAAGAGTGATTTTTTGTTCCTGACACAGCCAAACTTGTTCCCATAATTTGGATGGTTTATTTTGAATTATTTGTATGCCATGTGAGTAATTTCTGAGTAATTTCAGATACCAACAAATCATCCATCACACTACCAGAGAATCAAAGTATTTCTCTTTAGCAGATATAGCAAACTGTAACACCTGGACTGAAAACCCAACTTGTGAAACTGTTAAGGAAACATTTTTTAGATGATTGTGCTTAGCGGTTGTAGCCAGTTCTTGCATAACCATATCCTGAGAATTTGGATTCAAAGGATCCGCAATACCCGATCCCATGCTATGTCGACACCCACATGGAGATCAAGTAACATAGACCAACATTAACATGAGCTCACATTTCAGTTACACAATACTGAATAAAGACGCTCACCACCAAAAGAGGAGCAGAAAAGAAGAAGAAGAAAGAGACTCACAATCAGTACATGGTATATCCACTTCCCCTTGTCGAGCTTTGCTGCTAGATGATGCCACATTGGAAGCATTGCCACACTCATAAGCTGACTTTTGAATGGAGGCTCGTATATCCTCAAACAATTCAATTTCAAGGCTTTCAAGTGCTGAAGCATCACTGCATAATGTAGAGGTTGACTCAGCTGATTTCCTAAGATCTTCTTGAATTCC
Organism: Magnolia officinalis; assembly: GCA_021015155.1. Taxonomy (NCBI): domain Eukaryota; kingdom Viridiplantae; phylum Streptophyta; class Magnoliopsida; order Magnoliales; family Magnoliaceae; genus Magnolia; species Magnolia officinalis. Next base: position 16,863 of record JAJHSJ010000356.1, on the reverse strand, counting down.
AGGTAATGCATGTGCCAAGGACTTCTTGAATGTTTTACTTACAACTTCTAATTCATCAGGATCAAGAATACCTGATAACATGAAAGACATTAAAAATGACTGTGATGTGAAATTTGTAAGGAATGTCGAAATGGGAAAGTCAACTTTTTTTTTTAATGGGGAAGTTAACTTATTAAAGTAAAAAATGTAGATTTCTCTTATGCACATGTATTCATAGAAGCATACCTTCACTTGTGAAGAAGGCACTATCCCAGGCTAAACTTTTGCGCAAATTACACTTGCCAGCTCTTCTTATTCTGCTTGGTGGTTCTGATGGCGCCAACGCAGGAGCCTCTTCCATTTCCTTGCTCGAGTTTGGTATGTTGTCCCTTTCCAGAGCATTTTCAACCTCAAAACCTCTAATGCGACCATGACTATTACAATTTTCTGAAAGCCCTGTCAATTTAGTTCCAAGTGGGAAATTGCTTTAGGGAATTCTAGAAAGTAGCAAGAACCATGCCAAAGAAAGGTCAAAAGATTTGCTATAATAGTAATAATAACATAAGAAGGTTCCTTTATATATAAACAATGGTTGTGGCAATAAAAAATTGTAGAGAGAGAGAGAGAGATCGGCAAGCATGTATGTCAATTCAAAGCTTTAGACTATCCAAATCATGAGGCCCACCAGCAAGGGACATCTCATGGATAAACAATACACACCCTACTAATGAATGGTGATATGGTGGAATGGAAGAACAGGATTTGTGTTGCCGAACCCAATTAGTTGCGATAGATCTTTGATAATGATACTGATGATGGTTAGGATCGCCCACAATTTTAAGATTATACACTTGGTAAACATGTATGTCGATCAAATCATGGGGCAAATATGGAAGGGCATGGTCCAATATCAGACTACCTCTGATTCCAAAAATTCAATCATTGCAATGATGCTAACCATCCAACCAATGGATGATTAGGTTCACCCAATTAGTGCAATTTTAAGAAAAGCATCCATTGCACCCAGCCAAACAAATAGTCAATCCACATAAACCATATCATGGGAGCATTGTGGAGGGCCAAAATCACACTGCTTCTTGAATTCAATCACTGCAAATTATCCAAGGGTTGAAATAATCCAATTGAGAGCTTTCATTTGTTGACTTTCCACGGCACACAGTGACATTTGTCATATAAGCAGTTTGGATCATTGGGTGATGACCCAGATTAAAAGATATCTGTAACTTCTGTAAAATGTAGGAAAGTTGCAGGTAACTTTGGATATCTGTAACTTCTGTAAAATGTAGGAAAGTTGCAGGTAACTTTGGATATCTGTAACTTCTGTAAAATGTAGGAAAGTTACAGATTAAAAGATATCTGTAACTTCTGTAAAATGTAGGAAAGTTGCAGGTAACTTTCTTACAGTTGGTGTTTAGGGGAGAAATCTTACAGGTGACAAAGTTTCAACCTGTAACTTTGTATCAAATAAGGAAGCAAGAAATGTTACAGGGGAATATGATATTTTTTCCACTCACAGGTGATGAGGACATCCAACCATTTAGAGTATACAAGAGGAGGAGGAGATTGGCCTAGCCTTCACTTTGGCTTGATGACTTGTACATGGGCCCAGGTGGGCCGCACTGAGGACTTGAAGACCCTACATGCATGATCGTGCATCTTACGTTAAGAAGATGCATTTGGGTTGTGTCTTTGAGGAGTTTTGGCTGTTGGATCGTGAGGACACAGCGATCGGACCGTTGGATCATGTGTGGCTCCTTCGATCGGATGGTTGGATCATTGTGATCCTTGATCACTTTGGTCATTAGTATTAGGATTAGCTGATTTTATGTTTTTTATTATTATTTATAGTTTAGGATGAGTTATTTTCGATTGATTGTATCATGGGACACGTGAGGTATGTTTTTATTAGGTGAGGGTATTTTTGTCAAAACACATGTTGAGACTACAAATGGGGGGATGTCCAGCCCTAGCCCAATAACAGTGGAATGAAAACAACTATTTTGCTTGGAAAAAAAAAATAATTTAATAATAACAGTGGAATGAAAACAACCCTTTTACTTGAAAAAAAACTCTCTCTCATATGATTTGAGATTCTCTTGTGCAAAAAGACGATTTGGTGTGAATCCAAAAGTGTGAAGCCTAATTATCTTTTTCATCTCTTATCTTATTCTCTTCTAAAATGTATTTTTTTATTCTCATCTCTTCTCAAATCCTTCTTCCCTACCATTTTTTTCCTACAAACCCAAACTGTGATTTGAGATTCTCTTGTGCAAAATGACGATTTGGTATGAATCCAAAAGTGTGAAGCCTAATTATCTTTTTCATCTCTATCTTATTCTCTTCTAAAATGTATTTTTTTTATTCTCATCTCTTCTCAAATCCTTCTTCCCTACCACTTTTTTCCTACAAACCCAAACTCCTCTACCCTTTCCTTCTAAACATAAACCCATTACCTAAATCCATCTTCTTCTAGCCATCACTCCACCAAACCCAACCTGTCACCACCAACCCCACACGTACAAATAGGATCGTATGACTGCACGATCAACCCATTCCTCTCTTTTCTTCCATTTCTTCAATCCATCTTCCTATCCTATAAACCCTAGCTTAAAACCCTAATCCCCAGTTCCCTACAAAACCATTCCCAAATCTCTCATTTTTCTCAAAATTCCCAAAACCCCTTGAAACCCTAATCCTAGAATTGTGCAAATCTGCCCATTGAATTAAAACCATACCTATGCTAACGTGAGAGTCTCATTGTGCTTTAGATTTTCATGCTTATGTGGGATTGCGATTTAATGTAAATCTGAATTTTATTATCTATTTGGTACTCTTTAAATCATGGTAGAATCACACGTTATTATATGACTTACTTTGATTAATCCGTTAATAATCTCTAGCTTCCAAATGGTTAGATCACATGTCCTGCATCAACAGGTGACTTTCTTAAAGGCAGCAGTTGCCTGTTTTAAATTTGAGAAAAGGGAGGAAGAAACGCAGCTTGTATTGAAGGACCACCTACACCCTCTCTCTCTCTCTCCCACCATGTTGTATGTGTTTTATCCACGTCGTCCATCCATTTTTCCAGACCATTTTAGGGCTTGACCCAAAAAAATGAGGCAGATCTAAATCTCAAGTGGATCACACCACAAAAAAAAACAGTAGTGATTGAATGTGCACCATTAAAACCCCCTAGGGCCCACGTAATGTTTATTTGACATCCAACCTGTTGATTCGATCATAAAGGCCTGGATGAAGGGGGGAAAAAACAAATATCGTTTTGATCCAAAACAAATATAGTAGTTTATGCATGCATGTCAGTTCAATGAACCTCATATTTTGGAATTTGGACCTTATGGCCTGTCTTAGCATTTCCTTCTGTATTTTCAGCGTAATTAAAACAATTAGTCATGCACTCTAATAACTTTCTTCTAGCCCTTCCTTTTACATCTACTATAATCTACTTAGGGACTTGGTTTGATTGAGAGGAAACATTGTTGATTAAATGCAGAAATGCTAATAAGTTTAGGTGGGCCACAACTTAAAGAACACTGTGAAATCATGCCTAAGACCTCGAAGATCACATGATGTGACCCACCTAGGTTTGGAATGACCTGATTTTTTTCACTTCATCATATTGAGGCTAGCATGATGAATGGATTAGATGGCGTAAAAACAACATGGTGAGTCATATAAACAATGTGGAAGTAGGTCATTTGGCTTTTACAAGCATTTCGATACATAGGCCCACTTTTATGGCCCACCTGATGATTAGTTTAGCCTAAGAATCATCCCAACTATTCATCTAGATGGGCTTAATAAAATGGCATACTTTTATTCAAGCTTTTTTATCTGTCAATCTGATTTTTAAACGATTCCATACTCTAAGCTCTGGTTGGTGTGAATATAGAACTTGTTACCTGTAACTAACTTATAGGTTATCCAAACACAGAAACTAAGTTACCTTTAAGTTACAGCTTACATCCAAATAGGATTACTTGTAAGTTGTAACTTTCTTTCACCTGTAAGTTATTTGTAACTTAAAACTTAAAAAACTTACATGCATCCAAATGCAGCCTAAAGTTTTTACATATCACCGAGATGTCTTCGAGCAAACCTCTTGGTGGCTTCCATTTATTTCTTCATAGAACCCTTTTCCTATTAAAAATCTTATGCTATTTTAGTATTTTATGTAAAACTCCGCTTTGTAGCAAAGCAACAATCGGTCGCAAGACTGGCTAGATAAAGGAGGGTTGATGTCAAGTGAGCAGCTGGTCATCAAAATTTCACTAAGAAAATCATGAGAATTACTGACTCTATCTTGATCAAGGTAGGTGTTTCTTGGGAGCAATGTGTGACACGTATGTGGGTCTCTCAGAGTTTATGTGATCTGTAATCATATCCATGCATTGCTTGTTCCCCATATTTGCGTATGCATATATGTATATTAGGGCATCATAGGTACACCACTCCCCCTCAAATTGGAAGACAAAAGCCAATCATACCAAGCTTGCATAAAATATCTTGTCCTCAAGCTTCTCCAAGGGTCTTTGCAAACAGAACAAATCCACAATAAGTCCCAGCATATGAGCATTTTGGATCACTGATCACTGAAAGGCAGCTCCACCAGAAAAGATAATCTTGGCCCAAACAAAAATTGCCACTTACTAGGACTAAGCATTGTATAATACCTCAAATCCAAAACACAAGTATGTGATTGAAAATCACATCTTCTCAACCAAAACCTTAACATGCAGTAACAGAAATAGCATGTTAAGAAGCATTCCAAACACCTTAAAAGCATTAGAATCCTAAGGGGTCATTTGGATGCCTACAAATGGTTTAAGTGGTAAATGGTTTATGGGTGTAAATCATTTACAGACTGTCCTGTTTGGCTGTAAGCAGTAAATGATTGTCAATGTTTGGATAGCCTGTAAATTGTTCAAGTCCTGTAAATGGAGAGCCTATAAATGAAATCACACCTTTTTGCCTGTAAATCAAATGGGGCTAAAAGCTGTAAATCATTTACAGGCATTTTTCAGCATCCAAACACAGGCTGTAAATCATTTACAGTTAGCCCCATTTCCAGGCATCCAAATGACACTTAGGGGCTGTTTGATTTTCTAATTGCAGTGGTAATTCAAGGTAAATGGGTAATAATTATTTACTTTTGAATTTCCGGCTACATTTTCAAGGTGATATTGACAGCTGCCTTCATTTATAGCACTCTGACGTCACCCGAGGAAAAAACCATTACATTTGTGGGGTCGACCATGATATACGTGTCTTATCCACACCGTTCTTCCCTTTAGCCAGTTCATTTTAGGGCATGAGCTGAAAAATGAGGCAAATCTATAGCTCAAGTGGACCACACCGTAGGAAACAATGGGACTTGAGCTCCTACCATTGAAAACTTTTTGTGGGCCCTAGAAATTTTGGATCAAGCAGATATTTTTGTTTTCCCTTTATCCATGGCTTGTGACCTTATGAACAGGTTGGATGACAAATCAACATCAATTTAGCCCTACGGTGAAAATAGCTTTCAACAGATGACGTCTTTACAATCACTGTTTCTTAAGGTGTGGCCCACTCGATCATGGGATTTGCCTCATTTTTGGACTCATGCCCTAGAATGTGCTGTTAAAAAAGTTGGATGGTGTGGATAAGTCACATACATCACAATGGGGCCCACAAGTTTAAATCGATAATAACATGGTTTTTGTGACCGGTTTCCAAAATGTAATTTGTAGCAGATTTCAAACAGGTGAAATTAGTCATAATTATTTATTTACACGTATTTACCTTGAATTACCACTGCAGTTAGAAAATCAAACAGCCCCTTAAGGGACATAGTATGAAGATGCTCACTTCATAGAAGCTCCATGAAGCGTGATCTCCATCTTACAAAACTGAAAATGTGCATGGGAGGAGAGACTATTGATTTGGTAGGTGGTCACATCGATAGGCCACATATCAAAATTCCCACCAATGGGATGGTTCTATCCCATTCAATCATTTCAAGATGCCCCCATTAGATATATGTGGGTATGCATCATGGAATCATTCTAAAAAACCCTCCCATAAACCTAGAGGTATATACAATTCTTCGGCCAAAAAGCTGCATTTTTCTTTCTTAATTTTCTGGAAAGCAGTCAACCCTAAAGGTTGTGAAGTGCTATTCGGTTTTTCAGTTTGCACAAGGGGCAAGTGGAGCCCACGTTATCATGGTCCAAACAGTTTACATTACATCATGGCCCATGAACCAAAAATCTCCCATATCTGAAGAATCATAACCCATCAAAGCACTTTAAAAAACACAGCAGCAGTTCACATTTCATCAAGAAAAAGGCCAACTCTATACAGTTAGGATATCCTGGACTAGGAAATTTTGTGCATAGCCTATCATGGAGAAATCCGGCGTATCAACAGTTAGGATTATCAAACCATAGATCCCACTGTACAAAGTAAAAATCCCAAAGGCTACAATCTTTCATCCTGAGTATTGGAAAATACCCAAAAACCCTAAATCTCAAACATTTTTAACAATAACAATCCGATCTAATCATAATCCTAGACAAGCATCCATCGCAACATCAACGGGAGTGATTCATCTGGAAAAAAACAAAAAGTCCCATCAAGTGGTCAGATCAAGATAAAAAAAAGAAAGAAAGAAAGGCGTACCAGAAGATTGCCGATCCCGGAGACGATCGGAAGACGTAGGGATGAGGAGGGAATCGTCCTCGAAAGAGAAATCGATGAGGGAGAGACTGCCGCAAATGTCCAGATTCTTCTTAGGCTCTTCTTCCATTGCCAGCAGAAAATTAGGGGATTTCAGACAAATAGAGGGGTGTGAATTTCAGATTTCAACGGGAAGGAGGAAAGAGAGGGTGAAATGAGAGGGAGCGGATTAGCTGCGGCCCCGGCCGTATCTAACACGGTGCGTCCCTGACTGTAACGCCCACCTTGATGTTTATATTTCATATCCAAGCTGTCCATCCGTTTTTCTAGTCATTTTAGGAATGATCCAAAAAAATAAAGTAGATTCAGATCTTATTTGAACCACACCATACGAAAAAACGATGATTAATAATTAAAAACTTATTGTGAGTCTTAAAAGTTATGGATCAAGCTGATATTTGTATTTCCCTTTATAAATATTTTTTTGACCTTATCAACAGGTTGGATGGAAAAAAATCATTATTTTTGGCCCCATAAATTTTTTAATGGTGGGCGTTTGATCACCACTTTTTCCTATGGTGTGTTCCACATGAGATTTGAATCTGCTTTATTTTTTGGTTGATACCGTAAAATGAGGTGATAAAAAGGATTGACTGATTGGATATACAATAAATACATTCAAGTGGTCCCACTATCAGCGCCGTACCTAATCCGTTTGCCTTGAAAGCCTTTTTAAAATTGAGATTTCATAGCGTATTTGAAATGAACAAAAACTGGCCGTAGATTTGAAATGAGGGGCGCGGATTAGAAAACTGTTTTCAAATCACCATTTTGAAGAGGAGAGGGAAACTTTTGAGGAGTTATTTGATACTCCGACTACGTATGACGCTTGATATGCACGCACTTGGAAATTACACACGTGGATGCATTAACTCAGAGGACAGTGACTAAATTGTGGAACCCATGTCTCTAATTCACGTTTCCAAAATCAGATTGGTTTAATTAACGGAACCTCTAATTCGCGGATACACGTTTGTTGAAGTAGGACCGTTGGATTTTTTTTTTCATTTTTATCGGTCTAATAAATTACCATCAATCAGATGGTCAGGTAATTATATGAGCTTACTTTGGGGTTAATGATACATCCAAATTAGGACCATGATGGACGGCTTTATTTGAATTACTTATATCTCGAGCATGCAATTTCGGACGTGGTTTGGCTGGTGGCCGATCACGTCTCAAAGCTCTAGACCCACCATGATGTACACGCCCGTCCATCCATTTTGGCAGCTCATTTAGGGCTGGTGACCTATCACGTGTCAAAGCTCTAGACCCACCATGATGTACACGCCCGTCCATCCATTTTGGTAGCTCATTTAAGAGCATGAGGCCAAAAATAACGTGAATCCAAAGCTCAAGTGAACTACACCACAAAAAGTGGTGGAGATTGAATGCATGCCGTTGGAAAACTTTTGGGTGGACACAGCAATGTTTATTTGCCATCTGACTTATTTATAAAGTCAACTTATTAATAAAGTCACGTAGCCCTAAATAAAGGGAAAGCATAGATATAAAAGTGATTCATGTTCTTACTCTTGACGTCTTAAATTTGCTAGTAACTGAGTTTGTTGATTTAGTTGATAAACCACCTGGGGTGTGTTTGGGCAGACGCATTAAGATGGCTTATGACGGATGGGATCATGCGATCCCGCGTGCCCATCCCACGCGCGCGTTTGCGTCGCTTAGGATCCGGAATTCATCTCTATCCCATGGTCTTTATAACTCGTGTACGGTGGATATCGATGAGATATATCATCCCACCTCTCTCGTCTCCTCGAGCCCACCAACCAAATCCCACGGGATTTCGGTCTGTCGTCTGCTGCTGGATTTTCGCGTATACAGAGAGAGGAAATGACGTCGACGCCTGCAGCATCCCTTCCCAGCTATCAGGTCCATACTAGCATAGATGAAATATCTCTAGTATGGGCTTCGGTCAATGACGACCATCACCGAGTATTTAGTCATGATGCATGTTGTTGAGCTCCATTCATCGCCCCACGGGGAGAAGGTAAGCTCCGGTCTCTAGATGTGGTTTATCGTTCTTGCGTGAGGTATGTCTCCCTTAACCCTGATTTACCCCCAATCTGTCTCCTGGTTAGGGATTGGCCGTTTCAGGAATTTCTATTATTATCTAGACTTCGAGCGGATGCCGTCCCGTTTTCAAAACTTGTAATCCTTTTGATGAATCCATGTTTGGAATTAATTTCTTTGTAATTGCAAGTAGTCGAGTTCTAAAAATCCATTCGACTACCGCATGCATTGCAATGTGAAGGTACGGCCATTGGATCTGTAGCTTCGCATGCATGCACGATAAACGCCTCTTTTGGCTGAGAGGAGGACTTGGATTCAAAACAGATTTGGGAATGGAATCCATCATAAACAGACTTTACACAAAAACCATAACATCAGTGGGTATTTCATACCGTATCAGTGGGTGTTGGAGAAGCTCGACTTCTTGCATGACACTGAGATGGTTTGGTTTATACCTCGCGGATGGACATGGTGGTGCCTTAAAATGGATTTTCACATAATGTGTAGCAAAAAAAAAAAATCTACAGCATTATTTTTTGTTATTCTTTAAAAATTACTTGATTACTGTTACGATCTTCCACTTTTGGCACCCTGTTATCAGCACTAAACAATTTGGCTTTCGTGAAGGGCAAAGGATATCCGCTGGAACTTCCAAGTTGATATATGTTCCATATTTTTTTTCTTTTTTTTCCTTACTATGGTGAAAATGAAATGATAGTTGTTCTCTATTACAGTAATAGGCACCAGTTATCTATACTGACTGGTTGGCCGTCGGCCAAGTATTTATCTTACATGGGATGATGCGTCAGTCGAGGTGGAGGGATACAGTGGGGGCCGCCATCGAGCATTCAAGAATTGGAGAGAGGCTACGGCATGTTGGGACAATTTTTTTCGGTTTGGTGACTGCATCGCCGACACATGGATGTGGAGCTCCCTCAGGAGATGTGGCAACATCAGTGGACGCAGTTGATGTCCATCATTCTGCAACGTTGTCTATCCAACAGACAGCTCGGGCCACTATTTCCAGGCCCATGTCTACTGATGATCTCCCCCCTTCAGCCGCAGAGAGATTATTGGCACTCCTGATTGGAGTAATGGTTGTTTTTTTCACATTGTATATTCTGATTAAATTATAGATATTGTTGAGTATGTTTTACTGACACTGATACTTTGAATAGCTTTTTTAATTTGGATGATTTCATGACATAGTATAGTCATGGTAGGTGATGCATTATTAGTTGATATCATAATCATTCATACGGATCTAATTCCATAAACATCTACACGTATGCACAAATTTCTCGCAGCATGTTGTGTATGGTTGAGATCAAGGCCGGGTAGCACCAAATCCGCTCCCGTGCATTAGGTGGCCCACTCACATCTTGAAAATGACCATACATAGAAACCATAATGTATGCACAATCATAAAGCGGGTCACGACTTGCTTTTCCAACCATCCAAATCATTGTGGACGGTTCGGATGATACAGTACAACATATGGACAGTTCGGATGACACAGATACATCGTTGTGGGTCCCACAGAGCACCAGCCACTACCTACAGACGGTTTGGATTGGGTGTAGTAGTCAACGCATTTTGGGCCAGAGCATCCCTTCCCAGCGAACGGTTGATTCTCCAGTTCGGTACGGGACCACTCAGATGTCTAAACGCGGCGGGTGTAGGATCAGTTGGATTAAAATCCAATCTCATCTCCATCCAAACAGGATCACGCCAAACAGCAGGTGTTCTGGTCGAAGGATATGAAAATTCCATTGGACGCCCAACCATCCACTGACACCGCCATCATTACCTTAAAACTCATCCCATCCCTCCTAATCCCATGGGATTGATCTGGTCAAACACACCCTTGATGTCATTGTGTAGAGATCGATGCTATTGAAAAAATATTTAAAAAAAAAAAAAAAAAAAAAAAAAAAAAAAAAAAAACTTATACTGGTTGCTTGAACATTTTGGTGATGTTACTCAATAGCATCGAATGTGTTGGATGCTTTCGAGTTCCTCATGGGTAGTCAATGCCATCAAATGTCTCATTGAGCGCGCGCATAAAATTATGTAAGTGTGGGATTTGTTTCTAATTTCAATTGTGATACTTTGTATATAAGGTATAATAGGAATTTAAGAGTAATAAGAAGTGTTATGGGGCTTTTTAATTCGTTTCTAAAGGCTTCAAAAGCATAGTTAGAGCTTGTGAAATGGATTCGAGGCTTGTTCGAATTGGTGACACTCTATCTCTTGTGAATTATACTTTTATAGTGCATTATTCATCACTTTATGCCTTAGTTTTTTTTTTGCATGGATTTTTCCATAAAATTCAAATTGTTTTTATCTAGGCTTGCTTGCATGATTATGAGTACTCACCTTCATTGGTGTCTCGATGTTTTCAAAGTTTCCCAACAATCCAAAACTTTTATAGCCTTTAATAAGTTTTCAATAGCAATGGAGTGTTTTTTTTTTTTTTTAATAGCAGTGTGTCCAGTGGTACGGTTCACTTGAGCTTTTTGACCAGTTGGGCTTATATCTTAAGCCGTGAAAATAGATAAACACATGTATCACGGTGGGCTCACAAAGCTTTAACACAACCTATCTGGTTGGCACTGGGGTCACCAGCCAAACAGCGTCCTGCATTTATGAGTATTTCTACCTACTACTTATCATCCATCACACCTGAGTATCAAAGTTTCTCCCAAAACATTGACGGTGTGGCGGGGGAGCCGACTAGTTGGGATCCCTGGTCTACCTAAGTGAGTGGGACCCTTATTGTTGGTCTCACAACGACGTATGTATCTTAAATCCACACTGTCCAACCATTTTGAAATCTCATTTTAAGGCATGATCTAAATATTGAAGCTAACTCAAATTTCAAGTGACACTGATCACCTGATGCTAAAATCAAGCAGGTCCACTCATAGAAAGAGCTAAACCGTTGAAATCAGTGGACGGCCAATAGTAACATAGAGGTGTGACCTAATGAGTAGATGACCACCTTTTTCTTTAGTGCCTCATCCACCATGCATGCGTCCCACTCATGTGAGATCATTTGCACATTCCAATCCCGGGCCCATATTGGACGGAGGCTCTCCGGAAATACTCATTATTATTTTAACTTTTAAATATAAACTATTTAATTCCAGCCGTGCATTTGGAGCCACCAGTTGGATGTTGGGTCCATCGATGGGTATGATTTACGGTCCATAGCTCATCCACAATGTGAATGGTGTTGATGTACATGCATGTGTGCCACATGAACGGTGAATGAGACGCCACGGCTTTAAAATTGTTGCCATGCATCACCTGCATCCCTGAAAAGGAAAAGCGGGAACCTCCTCATCTTGCGAGGAGAATTATTCTATCGACTGCCGGACTATGATGGTCCGCTTGAGCATTGGATCTACCTTATTTTTGGGCTCGTGTCATTAAATAATCAGTCAAAACGAGTAGATGGCGTGGATTTTTAACAAACACCGTAGCGGGCTCCATCTAACTTACGGCTAGAGGTGGGCATCGGTCTGAGTCGGATTGGATTGGGTCCAACTCGATTCGATCCGAAATCTCAATGGCTTGACCCGAACTCGATCTAATCCGGGACCGAGTCCAGGTCACCTGACTCAAACAAATTCAAAATTTGCATTGGCTGATCCGATTCGAGTCCGATTCAATTAGGAAAATCGAATCAGATCTTCAAACCAAACCCTAACCGGATTAACGGAGCCCTGAAAATAGCAAAATAATAGTAATAAAATCATTGGAACAAAAACGAAATGAGGGAAAGGATCTTCAAACCGAACTGTAGAAAAAAAATATATATAAAAAAGGATTGAATCTGACAGTGGTCGGCGATGATGATCATTTGGGGGTAACGATGGGGGGCGTGCCAAGCAAGCTGGCTTGTTGAAACTCTAGCTCGTTCATCTGCTGCTTTCGGTCCATTTCAATGATCAAAGGGACAACGAGGATGAGGAATGTGGTCCTAGCGATCCAAGTAGCTTTTCCGATGCTCTTCAGGAGCTTCTTAACAGTGAAGGTAGCATCGAACGCGACCCTCTTGCCTTGATGGATGATCAAAGATTGGGATATGGAGTTTGAAACCCTAACTAGGATTTCGTCATTGTTGCGCTGTTGCTCAACTTGAGCAGAGACAGCGAAGGTCTTCTACTCCGAGACATCATGAGAGAGAGGAGAAGAGAGAGAGAGAGAGAGAGAGTAGGGCAAGAGAGGCGGCTCGAGCATGTTAGGGGAATTAGGGGAAAACAATTTAGGGTTTTTAAATAATAGTATTTATACTACCCGACTACCCACTCTAGATCGGATCGGGTCGGATCGGTTCGGTTTTCGGATCGGATCGATCTGGATAGACCACTATCCGAACCCGACCCAAAAAACAATCGGATCTGGATGGACGCACTCGATCCGCATCAATCCAGACCATCGGTTCGGTTCGGAATGGGTCGGATCGGGCCTGATTGGGTCGGATCCACCGGATCGGACCCGACATGCCCACCTTTACTTACGGCTCCGAACTCCGACCGATCATCTCTCTGTGGCTAGAGGTGGGCACCGAACGACTCCATCTAGCTAACTCGACTCATCCGACTCATTCAGATCGAACTCGACCCGAACAAAATGGGTGAGTCAGTCCGAACCAGGTAGGCTTCACCTAATCCAAACTCAAACTGAGTCGAGTTCGAGCTACCTAGTAACTCGATCCGGTTAGACCCGACTCGATCCAAAACTAGACTCTAACCCTACCCGCCGCACCTACCTCAACCCGATTCCAAAATCTCTTTCTCCCTCCCTCATCCTCCTCATCTTTCAAGCCTGACCTCTCTCTCTCTCTCCCTCCCTCATCCTCCTCATCTTCCAAGCCCGACAACCACCCACAAACTCACCATCCTCCCTCCTCCTCCTCCTATCTCTCCTCTCCACTCTCTCGGTCTCTCCTCCCTCATCTCTCAATATGACTCGGTGCCAACTCGACTCGACTCGACTCAGTACTTCTAACCGGATTGGACTCAGTCCAGATCACTCCAGGCCAGACCGGACTCGGATCGAGTCAGCCATGCTAAACTCGGTATCAAGTCGGATTGAGTTGGGGGTTAGGCCTATTAAAAACGGATCGAGTCGAGTTAGCCCGAATCGGTTCGACTCGACTCGATGCTCAGCTCTATCTGTGGCAATTACAACATGACGTGATGACTGAACATCACTGACCCTGCTGCGGGTGGGGCTACATGATATTGTGAGAAATCCTCTTTGTCTATTAGTTTTGCAGCTCATGTTAAGACTGGCCAAAAGTCAATCGGATCCACACTCAAGTGAGCCACATGTATGGAAGCAATAAAAAGGGATTGCATATTATTTAAATATTTTAGGGTCAACTGTGATGTTTATATGCAATCCAAACCATTCATAAAAGTGGGTCCAACCGTTCAAACCTTTCTAAGCCCACAGTGATGTTTATAGGCAGTTCAAATTGTTCATAAAAGCGGCTAAGCCTTTATAAAGCCATTCTCACTAAAATGAACCAAATGGAAAAAAAAATATATTTATTAAATTGATCCAAAGCTTATGTGGCGCCAAAAAGTTTCAACGCTAGGAGTACAATCTACATTGTTTATATCGTGTGGCCCCATGAATGTTTCAACGTAAGAGTACAATCTACATTGTTTTCTATCATGTGGCCCTATGAATGTTTCAACATTAAGAGTACAATCTATATTATTTTCCATCATGTGGTCCACTTGAGCTCTAGATATGCCTCATTTTTTGGGTCGTGCCCTAAAATTAATTGGCAAAATGCATGGACAACGTGGATTTTTCACAAACACCATGGTGGGCCCACCTAGTTTCTAGCCCAGGACACATCCCCATCTTGTCTAGGGAGCATATTAGGTGAGAACCCGTCTCACCCAACACAGTATAACCCTTACGTGGTGAGAGGCTCACCTTAATGTATATATTGTATATCCATGTTATCATGAAACACCCCAACCCCCCAATACTCAAGTATTGGATATCCTCGAGTGTTATTGAAGGAATTTCGATTATATCCTCTAATACTCACTTGTACTCACATACGTAAGGATTATAAGCCATAACCTAACCTAAAAGCATGTGGCTCAATCGAACCATGTACCTTAACCAAAACAAACCACCTTGGATCGTCGATGGGACCTAAACTACAGCATCCCCCGCCCGTTAGTCTGGATGTCTGACCCGATAGGGTCCACCCTAAATTATACAAATTGAATATTCAAACTAAAGGTGAAGATGAGAGGTTCTCTAGTTCAACAATTGATTGCAACACACTCTCATTGGTAAGGCGAAGCGTCCTGTGTTATGAGCGACGGAAGGTAGGATGAACTTGATGAGGAGAGCAAACTACTTCAATCCAATTATGTCTAACAGACAGTGTCCTTTATCATAAGACCACTGCAGGGGTTTAGACAAAACTATATAGTTTGTACATGAAGAAATCTATGGACAATTGTCTGTATCTTAATAAGCATTTTTATAATCTTAATTAAGATGGCGGAAATGGCTAATATTAATGAACACATTAGCAAGTTCAATGTATTGCTTTACAAATTGACGAATGTGGATGTGAAGATCGAGGAGGAATATCAAGCCCTAATCTTGTTGAACTCTCTTTCAATGTCTTACGAGAGTCTCGTAGACACTGTGTGTCATGGGTAAGGATACCATAGACATTGAAACTATCATCTCAACTCTTCATGCAAAGAAGTTGAGAAGAAGAACATTAGTGAAGGTTCTTGCACGGATGCAGTTGGTGTAGGGGAAAGAATTTGATAGGAAAAATGGGAACTCACAATCAAGATCCAAGTCAAGGGGTAAGGTAAGGTGGGAAGTGATGAAATTGTGGCATGAATAGACACATGAAGAAGGATTGTTGGAATCCTAAAGCTCATAAGGTAGAGAAATCAGATAATACGTCAAAAAAGACTAGCATAGTTGAATCCAGTGAGGAAGTTGATGATGGTGATGTTCTGACCACATCTAAATCTATGTATCTCAGCAACGAGTGGATTTGGATACGAAGACCTCATACCACATGACTTTTCAATAAGATTGGTTCACCAGTTAGAGCGAGTGCAATGGTGGGCAAATGTTTATGGAAAATAACATTGATTTTGATGTTGTTAGTGTTGGATCGGTGCACATCAAGATATTTGATGGGGCTGATTGTATCTTGACAGACGTGAGACACGTTCCTAAACAGGGAATAATATGATATCTCTTGAGACACTGGTGTAAATCACCAGTTTTGATCGTGCCTTAAAAGTTTTTAATGGGGCACTCGTAATGATGAAAGCGCAGAGGAGTGGTATCCTCTACAAATTATCAAAAACACAATATATTGGGTGGAGCAGCATGCAACGTTTGTAGTGAGTGAAATCCACATCAGAGTCTGTGGCAATATGTATAGGCCGCAATGAGCGAGCATTGTATGAAGGTACTTTCTAATTGTTGATTGATTCTTGCATATAGAGTGTTGATTTTAATATATGCGAGCACTATATGTATGGTAAATAATCACGACTATCTTTTAAGTAAGGAAAACAAGTTAGTAAAGGGGTGCTTGATTACGTGCATTCGAATGTATGAGGGCTGTTGCCCGTTGTTTCTAGAGGGGATCATCATTTTTTATATAATTCATGGATGACAACTCTAGAAAGGTATGGATTTACTTTATGAAGCATAAATATGATGTTTTCGTCACCTTCAAGGTATGGAAGGTGATGATTGAAAATTGGTTACGGTGAAAATTGAAAGTTTTGAGGACAAAAGGTGAATTCACTTATAAGGAATTCAACCAGTTTTGCAAGGATGAGGGATAGTGAAGTATAATACAGTGAGGCATACACTAAAGAAAAATGGTATGGTGGAAAGATGAATCAGATTCTTTAGAGAGAACTTAAAGTTTATGCTGAGTAATGTGTGAATTGGTAATGAACTATGGACTGAGGCCATCAATACGGCTTGTTACTTAGTGAATTGGTCCTTGTCTACTCATATAGATTGTAAAATTTTAAATGAAGTGTAGAGTGGTCATGA